>CM068383.1:50103414-50312724 GCA_034770075.1 Aralia elata
GATTTCACGGCTTTGGAAGCAGCTACAGAGCAAATACAGAGTGGAAACTATGGCAGCATTTCCCGAAGGGTCCAAAAGAGAAGGGAGGAAGAGGTGTCCCTCATCCTGAAGGGATCGTCTAGAAAGACAGAGAGCAATCCTCCAGTACAGGTGCAGAGAGTGGGGCCATCCCGACAGCCTAACTTCACTGATCAGAGGGCGGATGGGCGAAGGAGATTCGAGGCTTCGAAAAATCGAGTATTCACCCCCACTCGGGGATCCTCTTGAGCAGGTTTTGGCAGTATTGATAGCCCAGAAGAAAATAGTCGATTTGGCACCCCCAAGTGACCCGAATGGAAGGAGATTTGACCCAAGCCAGCGATGCGCATACCATTCAGGTTCCCCGGGTCATGATACGCAGAAATGTTGGACGCTGAAACACAAAATTCAGGATTTGATTGATAGTGGGGAAATCGTGGAGGAACAGCCAGGGTCACCAAATGTTAAATCCTCTACCTAAGCATGGTGGGGAAGGGGGGTGAATCCAGAAGTATGGCAGTGAATCCCGGCCAGTAGAAGATCGATGGGTTTTAAAATTCTGAATTTATTTCAAATCCCTGCACGCTCATGTCATTTTGTCATGTTATCCAAAAAGAAGATCGTGTGCTGAAATGTTTTATATATATGACAAGCATTTTTGTTTTATGACAGGTACCCCGATTTGAGGCATTCTAGCCTGACAAGCAATAGGCCAAATTTGAAGGAGGATCACGATTTTGGTATAGAGCTAGATTTTGATCTGATGGGGATTGAGCAGGACGAGACAGATGTCGACAATACGCCTGACGAGATCAAAGGATGGGTCGAAGACAAACCCAAACCCGACATTAGAACCCCTAACAATCACGAAGAACCCGGAGTAGGGGCAAAAAAAAAAAAATCCCCCAAATCTTTCAACAAGTCAAAGGACCGGATATTTTGTCAGCCCGGCGAGATACCGATGCGACCAGTACAGGGAGATCACAAGAAAAGCAACTTAACACTGGGGCATTTGTCAACTACCCAGGAAATGATGACGTGCAAATTGGCACCCATGCAACAATCCCATCAACATGCACCATCATCATCAAATGCTACCTCATGTCAATATTCAACGGTACGATCATCTGGCATTCGTCAAGCATAGTTTTCCCGGGATACGATGATCCGCGTGAAAGGGGATTTTATTTGGCTTGATAGGAATCGGATTAATTCTGACAAGCAACCGTGGAGCACGATCGTGAGTATGATTAGACGAAGAAGGCTATTCAACCTCTTGATCGGGTACAAAGCCTTAATTCAAAACAACGTTTGCGACAGAATCGACCTCATGTGACAGCCTTCACTTTGCATTTGCACAAACTTTCAGTTGTGGGGTATAAAACTATGACGATGTTGATGGCAATTAACACGTAGTCAGACAGTCAATAATTATCAAGCAAATATCAAGAAGTCAGACGATAAATGATTATCAGGATAATGTCTCGAATCGTGGCCTGGGTTATTCGAGTAATTAAGCCCGAGGGGTGTCTCAACACCTAGTGCCCTAAAGCCATCTGGTTTGGGAGTCGCTGGCCCAACACTCGTTACATGGGTAACTCAGAGCCTAAGAAAACGAGCATTACAGTAGAGGAGGCCCGAGCAGATTCGAATCATGGCATGGGCTACTCGAGTAATTAAGCCTAAGGGGTGTCTCTGCATCTGGTGCCCTAAAGCCGTCTGGTTTGGGAGTCACCGGCCTAACACTCGCTACATGGGTAACTCAAGCCTAAGAAAACGAATCTTGCGCAAGGTCAAGCAAAGAATGAATGGGGCAGACCACCAGCTTGTCTCGAACCGTGGCCTTTGTTACTCGAGTAAATAAACTCGAAGGGGTGTCTGTACACCTAATGCCCCAAAACCGTCTGGTTCGGGAGTCATTGGTCCAAAACTCGTTAAATGGGTAACTTTGAATAGCCTAAGAAAACGAGACAAGTGAGGTGGGCTATAAGAGAAAAGATAATACGAAAACTCTCGGCCTTAAACAATAAGTCATAGAAGAGAAACCCCTACTGAGTGCTCCATCGCACAGTGCATTTGTCATATGACGTCAATCCTGCTAAGAACGTTGTCGAGAATGAAGACAGGATACCTTTGACGAGGGAAGGTAGTTCTTTTGAATTAGACCTTGCTCACGTACAATGACCATGAATGCTTGAAGGTTTTCTTACGATTTCATAACTCGTCAAATAGAAAATCATCAACTCACGAGGGATTGAAAAAAAAAATAATAATAAAAAAAAAAAATATAAAAAAAAAATTTCAATCTAGTACATGCACGGTTCACAACTTGCTAGATGGTGCGATCAACAGATATTCAATTTCATGTGCTTTAGCTGCATTTGCTCTTTTGTCGAGATTATAATATCTTTGTGTTGAACTAACACTAACAGCCCGAGCCTTCAAGTTTTGGCATTTGTTAGTCATCTGATATGCAGGATCTTGCAGAGCTGTGGATAACTCAGCACGATCAACATCGCGAGTTCTCGATGGAAATTCTTGGTAGCGACACGCACCAAGGCAGGGGCAGTTAAGAATCGTGAAATGGAAGGAAGCTGAGGCTGCACAGAACTCCTCGTCATTGGGCCTCTCCCCAATCCTGACTATCACTGCCTCGACATCCAAATGATCCACGTGCATGAGCATATACAAGGATGATATAATGCTGGACAACAGCATATCGGCCATCAGAAATGATCAAAAGGCCAAGGAGCCCAGACATAGCTGTCGATCATCACAGAGAGCGAAACAGACTGCCTCAACTCGATGAAATGAAGATGACCAAGAGCAGACAGAGTACCAGACCAGGGTTGAAGTCTAAAACTACACTTCACGATGAGGCGTGATCCAATCAGATGTTGGCAAACAACGACGACTCTCGAATCGTATCATTTGACTGAACAGGAGTCATTTCTATCTAAACATATGTTGTGCACATAACATATCTGCCAAATCATGCATAACATCTTTTTCATGCATGCAGGTACGATCAAAATGAAAATCTTCAGGAAAGTACAAGCACGTCGCTTTCAACCTCACAAATGATCAGACTGTGATGGCTTTTGCGGCATGATACGTGGACGATGTTGGTGGGAGACCCAAGACAGAAGTCGATCACATATTCCACTGCAAAAATCACTCAAAATCAAACCATCCACCCCTGGGAAGGGCTGATATCCACAAAAAGAAAAAAGACAAAAAACAACAAACCCTGGGAAGGGCTGAGATCCACGCGAACCACAACAAGATGGTGAGCACCCCTGGGAAGGGCTGATATCCACAAAAAGAAAAAAGACAAAAAACAACAAACCCTGGGAAGGGCTGAGATCCACGCGAACCACAACAAGATGGTGAGCACCCCTGGGAAGGGCTGATATCCGTAAAAAGAAAAAAGACAAAAAACAACAAACCCTGGGAAGGGCTGAGATCCACGCGAACCACAACAAGATGGTGAGCACCCCTGGGAAGGGCTGATATCCGCAAAAAGAAAAAAGACAAAAAACAACAAACCCTGGGAAGGGCTGAGATCCACGCGAACCACAACAAGATGGTGAGCACCCCTGGGAAGGGCTGATATCCGCAAAAAGAAAAAAGACAAAAAACAACAAACCCTGGGAAGGGCTGAGATCCACGCGAACCACAACAAGATGGTGAGCACCCCTGGGAAGGGCTGATATCCGCAAAAAGAAAAAAGACAAAAAACAACAAACCCTGGAAAGGGCTGAGATCCACGCGAACCACAACAAGATGGTGAGCACCCCTGGGAAGGGCTGATATCCGCAAAAAGAAAAAAGACAAAAAACAACAAACCCTGGGAAGGGCTGAGATCCACGCGAACCACAACAAGATGGTGAGCACCCCTGGGAAGGGCTGATATCCGCAAAAAGAAAAAAGACAAAAAACAACAAACCCTGGGAAGGGCTGAGATCCACGCGAACCACAACAAGATGGTGAGCACCCCTGGGAAGGGCTGATATCCGCAAAAAGAAAAAAGACAAAAAACAACAAACCCTGGGAAGGGCTGAGATCCACGCGAACCACAACAAGATGGTGAGCACCCCTGGGAAGGGCTGATATCCGCAAAAAGAAAAAAGACAAAAAACAACAAACCCTGGGAAGGGCTGAGATCCACGCGAACCACAACAAGATGGTGAGCACCCCTGGGAAGGGCTGATATCCACAAAAAGAAAAAAGATAAAAAAACAACAAACCCTGGGAAGGGCTGAGATCCACGCGAACCACAACAAGATGGTGAGCACCCCTGGGAAGGGCTGATATCCACAAAAAGAAAAAAGACAAAAAAACAACAAACCCTGGGAAGGGCTGAGATCCACGCGAACCACAACAAGATGGTGAGCAACCCTGGGAAGGGCTGATATCCACAAAAAGAAAAGACAAAAAACAACAAACCCTGGGAAGGGCTGAGATCCACGCGAACCACAACAAGATGGTGAGCACCCCTGGGAAGGGCTGATATCCGCAAAAAGAAAAAAGACAAAAATCAACAAACCCTGGGAAGGGCTGAGATCCACGCGAACCACAACAAGATGGTGAGCACCCCTGGGAAGGGCTGATATCCACAAAAAGAAAAAAGACAAAAAACAACAAACCCTGGGAAGGGCTGAGATCCACGCGAACCACAACAAGATGGTGAGCACCCCTGGGAAGGGCTGATATCCACAAAAGGAAAAAGACAAAAAACAACACCCTGGGAAGGGCTGATATCCAAACAACTAACACCCTGGGAAGGGCTGATATCCAAACAACTAACACATTGGGAAGGGCTGATATCCAAACAACTAACACCCTGGGAAGGGCTGATATCCAAACAACTAACACCTTGGGAAGGGCTGATATCCAAACCACTAACACCTTGGGAAGGGTTGATATCCAAACACTAACACCCTGGGAAGGGCTGAGATTCAAACGATCGACCGACGACGATAACCGGCGATCACGAGATGGGTGACCGGCGACGAAACCCGGCCCCGACGAGACAATCGACGGCGACGATAACCGGCGATTACGAGATGGGTGACCGGCGACGAAACCCGGCCCCGACAAGACAACCAACCGGCGACGATACCCGGTGGTTACGAGATGGGTGACCGACGACGAAACCCGGCCCCGAATGAGACGATAGATTGGAAGAGTGAACCCAACGACTAACAAATACGGTCAGGGGGTTGATGCATTGACACTCTTACAAATGTTTTGCATCCATCGCATCTTGCGTTGCATCATAAATCATATGTGTTGCATCATGTATGCATTATCACCTTTGTGCACTGTCATTCATGCATCGAGTGTCTATTCTTTATCCTGTTCATTTCATTAGACATTGCATGAACGTGATAAAGAGGGGCAGCTGTAGACACCCAAATTTTGCGTTCCCTGTACTAACCATGACAGGAGGGCAAAATCGTCAATTGAACCGGCTTGCGGGAGCGAAGGAGTGGGCCCAAATGCGAGCGCCCGACACTACCGCAGTGATTGGCAGTCAAAGCTGACGTGACAATAAGGCTACCCGAATTTGACATTCCCGGAAGGTGTGGCACACCTCCCAATGATTCCCGGACTGTAAAATACGAGCCTGTCAGCGAAAACCAGCGTCATGGCACGAGAATCGAGGCGTAGCACGAAAATCGAGAAAGTCAAGCCAGCCAGCCAGCCGCGGATTGATCTGCGGCCAAGTGGGTGCGCCAGCACGGAAACCAGGAAATCAGCACTATCAGCTGAGTGCGATGGGAGGTGGGCCAGCCAGCCGCAGATTGATCTGCGGCCAGCCGCAGATCAATCTGCGGCTGGCTCTGGCCAGCCTATTTCAGCTCATTTCCTCCTGCAGAAGAAGAGAGAGCAGTTTTTGGCGGAAGGAGAAGAAATCAGCAGCAGTTTTAGCTCGGGAATTGGAGGAAAAATAGCATAATTTTGCAACAAAAGAGGAGAGGAAGAGAGAAAAAAGAGAGGAATAATATTCTTGTGATTTGATTGTATCACATATAATTCTTCTTCTATTCAAATACACAAGTTTACATCCGCTTTGATCTCATTTGCAAGGTGAAAAACCCTTTGTTATAGCATTATGTTATACCATTTTTGTTAAGCTTTTTGTCATCCGAATTATCTTAAATGTAGTTTTTCTTATATATTGTCGTGGATCCATGGATTGAGGACTATTAGTGAGGGTTCCAAATGGAACGAAATTATTCCTAATGGCCCAATGATATCCATTCGGCGATTTTAGCTTGTTTAATTTTTGTAGTATCCATTTCATGGGTGTATATAAATTGTGGATGTGAGCCTAGGAACGCGACCCCGTGCTCCAAATCCGATGATGGACAATTTTGATATATGTAATCCTTTATTGTAAATTGTAATCGTCGGGCCTCAAAACGATACCAAGTTGAAAATCGGGTTTAAGGCCCCCGAAATAGTGAAACATGTGATTGTGGGCGTTGGGGTTATATGGATGGCTTACATGCCCATGAATAGCCCCAATGCATTTTAATGCTTGATTTGATTTATGACACGAAATTGATTTCAAAGCTAAACGATAAGATTTTCATAAAATCAATCAAACTAGGTTATTAGAATCACGAGGCTTAAAATTGAAAGTGCAAATGAATGTTGATTCCTCTTTAACGAGAAGGCAAAGAAAAATCGTTTTCCAAAGCATCACACAAATTGATTTTGTAAATAAATGGCGTTTTATTAAACCGTTGTGCATAGGGTTAAGGAGATTCTAGAAGTTGCCCATTGTTTGAGTTACGAAAGCAACGTATAGGTCTCGATTCCTATTTTGACGAAGGTTTAAAACTCTTGTTTTGCCAAAACAACACCTAATGAAAACCTTGTAGTTTTGACAATTAAAATCAAACCTTTCTAATAAAAAATAAAGCTTTCTCGTATAAACCGAAAAGATATTCTGAAGCGTTCTCAAATTAAAGCACGACTTTCCCTAAAAAATCCAAATGATTCTCTCATACAAACTCACCACGTCATTCACATAAGCACACACACACACACGCGCGCACACACACACATTTCATGAATTAAAGGATAGGAAAGCATCAAGATTGCGGTAACCGTGTTTCACGGAAGTCGAGGGGTGCCTAACACCTTCCCCTCACTTAAACAAGCCCCCAACTCTATGAATCTCGATTCGCAGACCAATTAATTCGGAGTCACATATGAGCCAGCGATTTATAAAAAAAAACGAAAATTCGGATGAGTTGGTACATCCATTTCAAATTTACCAACTGGCGACTCTGGTTAATTGGCTCATCATAAAACGCGATCTTTCAAAACCCCGTCGACATCAATGCCGACCTTTTCCAAAAATCATCTAAACCAAAAGGCTAAAAAATAGGAAAAGGACAAGAGAGACAAGAAGCAGAAAACCCGGCGTCGACAGTGATTATTAAATAAAATTATATAAAATTTTGTTATTAGGGTTTAAATTGGAATTATTAATAATTGAATTTAATTATATAAGGTGTGACAAGCGTATCATATAGTAAAAGGAATATTAAAATAAATAGAAGGATAGCCTAATTGTGTGAACCAAACAAGGTCTTGTGGCCTTTGATTTTTATAATTGCTAATTAGACCTTTTTTTTAGCAACTGACTAACTAATTAAAATCATACGTTAAGTTATTTGCTAAGGTCAGTAGAAAAGAAAACGCAGAGAAGGGAAGAGGAAAAAAAATGAAAGGGAATTCTCTATTAAATTTGAAAGAAGAATTATGAGCATTCAAGGAGGGAGAGGATTCAATCAAAGCTTCTCTAATCATCTAGATTTTTTGAAAGAGCCAAAGCTAGCATTTGTTGTCCGATTTGTATATGAACAATTTACGCGCAAGTATACGCGGTCAACAAGTAATAAAGAGTAAGTAGAGTATCGATCCCACGAGGAATTATTACTAATGTTTTCCAAGTATTAACCTTTTATCATCTCAATCTTATTTAAACAAACGATAATTATTTTTGTTGTTTTGCATTAATGAAGATAACAAATAATCAAAGAACTATGGAAAGCTTTAAGATAATGAAATCAAATATTAACAAGTCTAAGATCACAATTTCCCCCAATACTTCACTTGAATATCCTAACTCTCTCTTTTCAACTAGTTAAATCACAAGAATTGTTATCCGAGAATTTACAAGTATATACAAGCCTCTCTCGATGGTCAAATACGTATTTCCCAATGCGGTGTATAAATATCTCTATTCTACACACTAGCAAGAATCCAATATCAAGAATAATCAACAAGACACGTGTCACCAAATCTCATTAATCACCCTATCAATTACCAACTTTCGCAATGGAAATCATTAAGCATGATTCTCAAATGGATACATGTGGTATTTAGGTATATGTCTATCCTAAATACAATCAAATTATCCATTCATGAGGGTAATAAATAAAACACACGTCACTTAATTTCATAAATTACCCATGGGAATATCTAATTTTCACATGATATCATAACAAGGTCTCAACCTATATACTTCCTCTCTCAATTCCATATAAGTTCCCAAGGTAATTACTAGCTAGGTAATTAATATATAAAGCACAAATTATGATATCCAATCACAAATAATTAACCAACATCAAAGAGAGAGCATTCAATTCAAACTATGTATTGGGTTCCATTGAAATCTTAGTAAACAAGTTCTAGGTCATGGTAACTACAAATAACATCATATTCAATTTATACATCATGTTGGATTACAAAATAGAAGGGAAAACTAGAGATACAACCACTTTTGTAGATTTTCATCTGATGTTTGATGGATTGATGATGAACCCTAGCTTCTCCTCCATGGTTTTGCAATCTTTGATGCTTTAGCTCCTTGGCCTTGCTTGATTTAGCTTGATTTTAGCACTTTGGCCCTCTAATTTGATGTAATGTGTAGCCTCCTCTCCCTAGAATTGCTGATTTCTATCTCCTTGTCTCCTCTATTTCGTGCCTCCCCTGTTAGTATAAACCCTCTGGATGCCTAACCTAGCTTAGCCCTCCAAATTGGACCAAAATCCCGCACATTTTAGCTTTCTGCTGCAGGCGAGCTCGCCCCGGCGAGGATTTTGGCCTACGTTTTCTCGCCCCCGCGAGCTCTCGCCGCGGCGAGGAATTTGTGTAGGAAATTCCCGCCCCGGCGAGCTCAGGTAAAATGGCCATAACTTCTTCGTCCGAACTCGGATTTAGGCGTTTAAGTAGGCTATGGAAAGCTAAGAAGTAGCTCTACAACTTCCATAACTGGAGCTCATCGAGATAATGTCCGAAGCAAGGCTCAAAATGGCCTGGAAGCAGCTGCTGTGTAAAATGCATGCCAAATCCGATGGTAAAATTATCATAACTCTCTCATACGAACTTCAAATTGGATGATTCTGGATGTTCTGGAAAGCTAAGATCAAAATCTACAACTTTAGTTCTTTGCGTTTTGAGAGATTCGGATTGGATCATGGGTGAAATTGAGAAACAAGCAGCAGGAATGCTAGATTCACGCCGAAAACGCATTGATATCAAGGGCCTTTATTTCAATACCTACAAAACAACGTAAAAACACATAAAAGCACACAAATACATATAAAAGTAATACAAGACTACATTACACAACAATAAGATGAAAACACATAAAACCAAACGAAATAGCTAAAGACTTACAAATTATTAAGGCTAAAAGTACTCAATTTGTGTATATAAAACACACTCATCAAATACCCCCAAACTTAAACCTTTGCTTGTCCTCAAGCAAAACACACAAACTATAAAAATTAAATATTTCTAAATAAAAACTATCTTGAGCAATGAGTTAATAAGCTAACCAATGGTCTCAAAGCATAAACACAATAAAACTCAAGGAAACTTTCAAAGCGTTGCAAGTTTAGATTTACAATTAGCTAGTCATAGCTCGCTTTAGGTCCCTTCCGTGTGTGTGTGTACCCAATAGCACTAAACCAATTAAGCTCGGATAAAACTATGCAACCACATTACCTTATGAAATAATCAAAATAAACCCTAAAATAACATGCTTAACACACCACTCAATACAAAGGTATACAAATCACAATTTCCAAAAATTTGAAATCAAAAGACTCTAGGTAAGTGCATTTTATGCTCCATCTTATCCTAAGTCCACTCTTGTGGATGAGTGCGTTTTACGCTCCATCTCAACTCAACACAAGATTTGATATAAAAAACTTTCTTTCTTTTGTCACAATTATAAGAGAGTGCGTTTTACGCTCTATCTCTCCTACGCATGTGTCCATGAGTGAGTGCGTTTTATGCTCCATCTCACTCACCACATGACTAACAAATCAAACACAACAAATTTTGGACACCTTGCTTCGAGTGATGTTTAAACGAGTTCTAGAGTTTATAGATATTTTTCACAAGCATTCGGTTATAAAAGCCTTCTCTAAGCATACAACTAGCTCAATACTCATGGGTAGGTGCAAAAGAGTGAAAGGACGCATAAGCAACACAATAACCAACAATAACAATTAAGCACAAAGACTAAGCAACATTTATCCATTTTCCATGAGTTAGAAACTATTCAATCAAGTTCTTATCATAGACCGTGGATTATAGTTCAAATCAAATTAAAACAATGCTCAAGAGACATATCCTAAAAATAAATGAATTTTTTTTTTGAACAAAAATACATATCTTAAATCACATAAAAACTAAATTAAAAACACATAAATACGAAGTACTACCCCCAAACTTAAACTTGACATTGTCCTCAATGTCTGATATAGGAAAAATTAAAATAGAAGACTTCCCTGAGAACGTGTCAAGCGCTATTAATATCATCTTTCAAGTCCCCTAAGTTGGGAGCGCACACCAATTTTCTTAGTATTCGGTACCTGAAAGCAATTGACTAAAGAAATTAAAATGCAATTAAACAAACTAAAAAGCAATTGAAAAAAAATCAAAATCAAAACAATAAAATTGGGTTGCCTCCCAAGAAGCGCTTGTTTTAAAGTCTTCGGCCTGACTAACTCCCTGCTTTTATCCAATTCCCCTTCGATAATTGAGGAACCCACCATCCATTGATAACCATGTAATATTTGAGGGCTTCTCCTCAGTAAGGGTCATTGTTTCAAGTTCACCGAGCTTATTTCTGTTCGATACATTCTCATTTATGCACTGCACAATGCTAGGTGATTGTTCCATTGTGTCTATGGATGGAATGTTGAATTGAAGCTCTACAAACACAATAGAACCATCGGTTTTCTCCTCATGGACCTCTACGTCCTCACACCATGGTTCCACATTCATACTAGCTCTATCGTCACATAGAGCCTCGCCTAAGAAATGACTACCAAGTGGACACGATTTTGTAAAACTGACTGGATTCTTGAACTTTGGTGGAGAAGGCACTTGAGGTATTAATACAATCGTCTCATCTTCGTTTGAACTCATACAAATCTCTTCGCCGATTGTGTTAACCTTATCCCCAATTGTCTCCTCTATTTCTATTTCTCGTGGCTCATCTAGTTGCAGATTTGACATGGGCTTACCATAAGTTTCTGAATCCATGTCATTACACCAATTGTTTTGAGGACAGTTGTTTAAAGCATTAAACATTTGATCAATCTGATTCTGAAGATTTTGAATTGATATTTCCTGACTTTTCAACATCTCCTCATTCGAAGCCATGATCTTGGTTACAAGTTCCTCAAAGTTTGACATCTTCTCTTCTTGAATAGGAGGTGGACATGAGAATTCCGGTGCAAAAGCTGGACTTGAAGCATAACATTGATCATCATAATTGTAGCTCCATGTAGTATCCGGGTGATACCCCCAATCTTGGTGATAATCGGGATAATCATAGTTGTTGGGGTAATCACCACCGTATTGTACCGGTCCAAAACTGATGGTGCATTGATGACTCGGGTGATTGTCAGCACAATAATCACATGTCACTGCTATATCTTGAGTGCTCACTGCTACTAAGGCATCCAACTTCCTTGATAGTGTTTCAAATTGTGCTGACAATGCAGAGAGTGCATTGAGTCCATCAATCCCAGTTTCCCTTGGTTGAGTCATACTCATGTACGGCCATTGATAAGCAAAATCATCCATGGTGTACCTCGTAAAGCATTAAAACATAAAAAATGTTAAAATAAAGTAAAAACAAATTTATATACAAGTTTAAATTAAGATCAATTTGATTATGACTAATATTGGAAAAACACTAGAAAAATAATTCCCCGGCAACGGCGCCAAAAACTTGTTGTCCGATTTGTATATGAACAATTTACGCGCAAGTATACGCGGTCAACAAGTAATAAAGAGTAAGTAGAGTATCGATCCCACGAGGAATTATTACTAATGTTTTCCAAGTATTAACCTTTTATCATCTCAATCTTATTTAAACAAACGATAATTATTTTTGTTGTTTTGCATTAATGAAGATAACAAATAATCAAAGAACTATGGAAAGCTTTAAGATAATGAAATCAAATATTAACAAGTCTAAGATCACAATTTCCCCCAATACTTCACTTGAATATCCTAACTCTCTCTTTTCAACTAGTTAAATCACAAGAATTGTTATCCGAGAATTTACAAGTATATACAAGCCTCTCTCGATGGTCAAATACGTATTTCCCAATGCGGTGTATAAATATCTCTATTCTACACACTAGCAAGAATCCAATATCAAGAATAATCAACAAGACACGTGTCACCAAATCTCATTAATCACCCTATCAATTACCAACTTTCGCAATGGAAATCATTAAGCATGATTCTCAAATGGATACATGTGGTATTTAGGTATATGTCTATCCTAAATACAATCAAATTATCCATTCATGAGGGTAATAAATAAAACACACGTCACTTAATTTCATAAATTACCCATGGGAATATCTAATTTTCACATGATATCATAACAAGGTCTCAACCTATACTTCCTCTCTCAATTCCATATAAGTTCCCAAGGTAATTACTAGCTAGGTAATTAATATATAAAGCACAAATTATGATATCCAATCACAAATAATTAACCAACATCAAAGAGAGAGCATTCAATTCAAACTATGTATTGGGTTCCATTGAAATCTTAGTAAACAAGTTCTAGGTCATGGTAACTACAAATAACATCATATTCAATTTATACATCATGTTGGATTACAAAATAGAAGGGAAAACTAGAGATACAACCACTTTTGTAGATTTTCATCTGATGTTTGATGGATTGATGATGAACCCTAGCTTCTCCTCCTTGGTTTTACAATCCTTGATGCTTTAGCTCCTTGGCCTTGCTTGATTTAGCTTGATTTTAGCACTTTGGCCCTCTAATTTGATGTAATGTGTAGCCTCCTCTCCCTAGAATTGCTGATTTCTATCTCCTTCTCTCCTCTATTTCGTGCCTCCCCTGTTAGTATAAACCCTCTGGATGCCTAACCTAGCTTAGCCCTCCAAATTGGACCAAAATCCCGCACATTTTAGCTTTCTGCTGCAGGCGAGCTCGCCCCGGCGAGGATTTTGGCCTACGTTTTCTCGCCCCCGCGAGCTCAGGTAAAATGGCCATAACTTCTTCGTCCGAACTCGGATTTAGGCGTTTAAGTAGGCTATGGAAAGCTAAGAAGTAGCTCTACAACTTCCATAACTGGAGCTCGTCGAGATAATGTCCGAAGCAAGGCTCAAAATGGCCTGGAAGCAGCTGCTGTGTAAAATGCATGCCAAATCCGATGGTAAAATTATCATAACTCTCTCATACGAACTTCAAATTGGATGATTCTGGATGTTCTGGAAAGCTAAGATCAAAATCTACAACTTTCGTTCTTTGCGTTTTGAGAGATTCGGATTGGATCATGGGTGAAATGGAGAAACAAGCAGCAGGAATGCTAGATTCACGCCGAAAACGCATTGATATCAAGGGCCTTTATTTCAATACCTACAAAACAACGTAAAAACACATAAAAGCACACAAATACATATAAAAGTAATACAAGACTACATTACACAACAATAAGATGAAAACACATAAAACCAAACGAAATAGCTAAAGACTTACAAATTATTAAGGCTAAAAGTACTCAATTTGTGTATATAAAACACACTCATCAGCATTCTAATCGGTGTTTTCTTTCAAAGCTTCTAATTAAAAGAAAAATGGTTTTTGGTAGATGAATTGTTGAATTGATAATTGTATATGTTTGTGGATATGTGTAGTTTGATTCATGCCATCTATAATTTGTTTTATCTTCTGTAAATAGTTTAGAAGTAATCAAATTCGTGCAATTTGGGTTTAAATGTTTAAGAAGTAGACTTTGTTTTGGTCGTGTGTATTTTGGTCTGATTCATGATTAAAATTGATAGTTGATTCATGAAGTAATCTTTAAATTGATGGCTGAAAGTTGTTATGTTCTGAGAAACGAAAACTTTGCAACAAGAATGAATCAAAATGGTTTAGAAACGGATTCGTGGTGCTTGATTTCACTAAATGTGTCAAAATATGAAATTTTAGCAAAAACTTTGATTTTAGGCCTCTAAGTTGGGTGTTGTAGCTTTGGGTGTTGTTAGAATCAACCCAGGCGTGTTGGGTTTTGGTTTTTCTAAGTGTATAACATCTGAAAATAGCTAATTTGGTGTTTAGATGAGTAAATTCTGAGTTTGGGTTGGAGGCAAAGTTTGTTTCGCGACTGCAGGAATTGGTTCTGCCGTTCGGCGCCGCAGCGCCGTTCATAGGCTAAAAGCGGGCACCGCAGTACCGGGTCCTTTGGGCTCGGGTCAGGCCAGCACCGGCTCAAGGCAAAAACCTAGCGCCGCAGCGCCGGTCCGGGTTTCGGGTTAGGTCGGGTCTGTCGGGTCGTGTCGGCCAGAAAATGAAAATTTTGAAGCTTTTAAAATAAAATAATTTCACACATATGATGCAACATGTTATCATGTAGTAAAGATAATAAAGTAATAAGAACATAAGTTATAAAGTAATTAAATGATTAGTATGAATTAAATTGTGATCCTTAATTTTTCAAGTGTGGCCTTAATGTATAGGTCACTCGTGGGAACAAGTAAATATCATTATTGTAGAAGACGTGGCAGGCAAGTTCTTAATTTTTGCTTCTTCATTGTTCAGCAAGGATATTTAATTTGATGTAATGTCGATATTTTTTTTAAAAAAAAACTTTTCAATTCCTCTGAAAGCATTATTTTGATAAATGAAAGATATTCGATTGTGGAACATTGCTATCCAATCATTGTTATAGCTCCCTTGTAGAAGATTACTTATTATCAAACCTTGAATTGATATTGAACCCTTCTAATTCGACTAGTCCATAGTTGATGGACGTTCTAAAGACATAACATTCCTTTAAAGTTAATCCAAACCAAACTTTTCTTGGTGCAGATTCTAATGTTAGTGCTGGGATGAAAAACCCTATTATAGGGGATTACGTTATGTAATAACGTTAAGATGGTTGTGCACAATACATAGTACGAATGACTGATCCCCCGGAGTATGAGATAGATGGTCCATATAGTCTTTAAACTGTTAAAGGTTACAGTAGAAATACTTAACCTAGGACATAGTTCATGGTCTTGTGACCCTCAAATGTACTTTTGATTTGCATTCTAAACTTGATTCAAAAGCCGAGTTTCCTATTGAGCATTCAGTTCTTCATCTATGTTTGATTGAATTTAGAAAGGATTATATTATTCATTCGAAACCTATTCACTGATTATTCATATAATATTATTGTTATCCTTGTGGGCAATTGTTTGCTCACTCTTGCATAAATATTTGCAGCTAAGAATGAGAAGTCAGATGAGCCGTCCTCGAGTAAGGGCAAGGGCAAGATGAACAAAGGATGAAGGCTAGTTTACTTTTAAAATAATTTGAATTATGTAATGGACTTAAATTCTATTATTTTATTCCGTTGTTATGATGTAATAGTTAAGGTTAGTTAACCTGGGATCTTATTGGTTATGTAATCAGACTTGGATTGGATTATGTAATCTTTTATTAAGTTTATCATGTATAGTCTATATTATCCTTTGTTGTGGGTAGTTAGATGTGATTGTGAAGTATCGTGAGCACCAGATCTGCGGGATTAAAGTACCAGATTTGGGAGTGTCACAGGTTGATATCAGAGGTGTAGGTTATAAAACTTAGGTGGGAAAACCTTAGGCTATATTCTTTAGGAAAATCGAAAAGATAGTTGGGTTATAACTCTTATCGGGTTCTAAGGAATGAATTAAGGAAATTCATTGAAGATAATAATAAAATGATTATGTGCTTACTTGTTAACAGACTTATGTGCTCGTGAGTAGTAATTGAAACTTAAAATTTTATTGTCAGGATGTCTGATAGAAGAGAACCCAGTCAAGCTAGGGAGGAGGAGCCTTGAGATATTCATAAGGTCTGGGAGTAGTTAGTTCCGAGTGTGCCAACCCCACTGACCACTGCTGTAGAACCTGAGTATGAACTTGAGTCAGATCCTGAGGAGGATCTTAAAGAGATTGAAGAGGAGGAAGAAGACCCTGGGGAGATACCACTATCTTCATTAGGTGTTCAGATGTATGAGGAGGTGTATGACTGCAATATAGAATTACAGGATAGAGTGGAGGAGTTAGAGGAGTAGGCGACGGCTCAGGCCACAACTTTTAAGGACTTTAAAGCTGTAGGACCTCCGAAATTTAGAGGAACTAATAATCCAATAGAAGCCCAAACATGGGTAATAGAAATGGAAAAGGTATTTGAGGTGGCCAAGGTGGTGGAAGATCAGAAGACGACATTTGCGACTTTTATGCTGAAATCAGAAGCAAGCTTCTGGTGGCAGGCGAATAGGAATCGTGAGGGACAAGGCGTCATACCGTGGGAAAGGTTTAAGGAAATGTTTTTCAAAACGTACTTTCCACCCAGTATACAGAGTGATATAGAAGTACAGTTTCTAGAGCTCAAGCAAGGGTCAATGTCAGTACCAGAGTACACTGCGAAGTTTAATAAACTAGCGAGGTTCGCACCGTATCAAGTCAGCACAGACGAGAGGAAAGCAAAGAGATTCGAGCGGGGATTAAAACCTTGGTTGTATAGTCGCGTCTTTATGTTTCAATTGAAATCGTTCATAGAAATTCTGGAGAAGGCGATTATCGCTGAAAGGGGAAGTGATGCACTGGCGAAGTACAATCAAGAGTAGAAAAAGAAAAAAAAAGTGAAAATGAGAACAAAGCAGGTGGTAGTAATGGTGGTAGTAGTTAAAAGAGGAAATGGAATGACAATGTCTCTGGCGAGAATCAACAGGGTAGTCAAAAGAAGAAAATTGAAGCATGTGCTAATTATGGTAAGAATCATATTGGTGTTTGCTTGAAAGGGAAGAGGGCTTGTTACAACTGCGGTTTAGAGGGCCACATCGCACCGAATTGCCCTAGTCCAAAGAAGGGTGCCTATTTCACTTGCGGATCAAAGGATCACTTGGCTCGAGATTGTCCTAAGAAAATGGCAGGAGGAGCGGGCGGAGGGAGAGGTAACAACAGTAGTGGCAACTTGACCATCACTGGACTAACACAGCCGAATCGACCAACCGCTTGTACTTTTAATATGACGGTGCAAGATGCTATACAGTCAAAGGATGTAGTGTCAGGTATCATTCCGATCAATGATATAAATGCTTACGTATTGTTTGATTCGGGTGCTACTTGTTCGTTCATATCCGATGAATTTGCTAGGAAATTAGACTTGGTTCAAGAAGAATTAGATTACCCTCTGAACATAGAAGTTGTAAATAGGGAAGTGATTCCTGTTAGGTTTGTACACAAGAACTGTCGCGTAAATATTAAGGGTCATCTAATGTCGGTAGATTTAATTCTGATTAAACTGGGGGAATTTGATGTTATTCTGGGAATAGGTTGGTTATTTAACCATAGGGCGATAATTGATTGCCAGAAGAAGTGTGTAAATCTAATGACTCCGGAGAAGTCAAAGGTGGTATTCTTTGGTAGTAGATCGCCTAGATAATCGAGTTGTCTGATGATGATACAGGCCATAAAGTTGTTGAGGTAAGGATGTGTAGGATATCTAACCTACATAGTTGATACACAAAAGGTGAGTGCGAAGTTAGAGGAAATACCAATTGTTAGAGATTTTGCGGACGTGTTTCCAGATGATTTACCAGGACTCCCGCCGGATAGGGAAGTTGAGTTTGTAATTGAGTTAGCACCGGGAACGACACCTGTATCGAAGGCCCCATATAGAATGGCTCCAGTGGAAATGAAGGAGTTTATGGTGCGACTGCAAGAGCTGCTAGATAAGAAGTACATCCAGCCAAGCGTATCGCCGCGGTGAGCGCCAGTTCTGTTTGTCAAGAAGAAGGACGGGTTAATGCGTCTTTGCATTGATTATAGAGAGTTGAACAAGGTCACAATCAAGAATAGGTATCCGTTGCCAATGATTGATGATATGTTCGATCAGTTGAAGGGAGTGAGATATTATTCGAAGATAGATTTGCGAAGTGGGTACCATCAGTTGAGGGTGAGAAAGGAGGATATACCGAAGACGTCATTCAGAACTTGTAATGTCCGAGAATTTTTAAAACATTGTATCGAATTTATTTTAATAAATAAATTCACTATATTAAATTTTTCGAATTTAATTAGATCCATGTGAGTATTATTATTATTTAATTATATAAATACGTGGTCCAATAATTTTCTGTGCATTAAAGGGACTCATTAATAGTTTAATTAAATTAGTGAGTTGACCCTAAGATTTGATTTGCCAGGAATTTGGGAAAATAATAAATAAAGATATTTTATTAAAGGATTCGGGGCAAGAATTATGGGTAAAACAAACATTTAACTAATTAATTTGATTAATTATTCAATTAAAATAATAAAACCATAATGTTATTTTGATTGAACTGGCCCATTTCTTTCCTTTTATTTTATTTCATTTCCGGATTGGGCCAAATCCCTTTCCTGATTGAGTCAAATGAGTGGGCTAGTCAAGGTAATTAAATTGGGTCATTTTTATTGGATTGGCCCAAATTTCCATCTTGTTAAGCTGAGTCCATAACTATTGTGTTTCTAATTGGGCCGACCCCAATTTCTTCATTTCAGTTGGGCCCAACCCAAGTGGACTTAATTGGTCACTAAACTAATTGGGCTGAGCCCAATCCTCTCTTCAGTCGGGTTGTCTAGCCACGGGTTGTATCCGTTCCCCTCAAATTGGGTTAACTGGTAAACGCATATGGGGAGGGGTTCATACCGACAAAGAAATCAAATTGGGGGAAATCCTATCAGCCTAATCTCTCAAGTAGCAATCCCTAGCCCCTCAAATCCACAGCTAAGCGAAAGACGGGAGGGAACGTCCGACCCCAGACTTCAATCAATCGAGCGAGACAAGCCAATCGAGCTGGACGGCACGCGAGGAAGGAGCCGGCGGCGTCACGGATTGGCCAGACAAGCGAAAGACGGGAGGGACGTCGACCGACGGTTACTCGAGGGTTTGAGGGAGCAACCGAGCAGAAGAAATCAAACGGACCAAAGGTCCCAGGTTTTCGGCGAAGTGACCGGCGAGGCACACGGCTCAAAGGCCAGCCGGTGAGTCGCCGTCGCTGTCCCCTTCCTACCAACGGTCCTTAACCGACCATTTAGGTAATACCCAAACCAATTTGGGTCAAATTTCTTCTATAAATTGGACCCCCATCCCCTAAACCATAGCTGCCAAACCCTTTGATTGTGAGTCCTAAATCAGGGTTTGAAATTTAGACAAAAATTAGGGTTTCAAATTAGAGGAAGAGGAAATTCAGAGAAGAAAGGGAGCAGGGAAGACTAGCCGTGAATGTCCACTGGCTGGGTTGTGTACTGTGGGAGAAGGAGGAGGATAGCGGCGCGATCAAACACAAGGTATAGAAAATAGGCTATTAAGCTACTGTTATGGTCTTGTTTGATTTAGGTTACACTGTATAAGTATTGTAACTGCTTGGGTTTGAGAACTCAGAACATTGTAGAATAGTTTTTGGGTCTAAAACCTGGTATTGTATGGTATTAATCTTGTTGGTATTGATTTGGAGAAAAACAAAACTGATATTGTGTTGTTTAGTATTGGGTTGCACTCTTTTTTTTTTCTTCCTTTTCCTCTGAATTATTTGTTGTGCTTGACTGGGAATTTTTGTGTAAAATAAGGACCATAAGATTCTGGCAACGTGATGGAGCACTGAATTTAGACCAGCGACTAATAAGGCTGTGATTTATTTGGTATCTAGATTGTTCTGTGACATGTATAACTACAAACTCAAACCTTGGTTTTCTTTTTGGTCTTGTTGGGCTGTATCGAACTATTCTGGGAATGGGGATCGGTGGATGAATCAATTGGGAATTTTCCCAGCGTGTCGGTATAATGCCTAAACTGGACCTTGTTCCTGTTTGGGAGGGTTACTGAATTTGAAGTCAAGATTTTGGTAAAGATAAATAAAATTTGTTGCCTACTGTGTTGGTTAATCAGTTTTGGTTAGTTGAAAATACTTTGCAGAAAGCTTGGTACATTACTAGTGGCTGATTAATACAGCAATTAAACTAGCTACCATTGATTCAATTATTGACTAATTAACCTAAGTTAATAATGCATTTGCAAACTAATTGGTATTACGTTAATAAATAAAATTAATAAAGTAATTAATTATTTTCAATAAATAATAAATATTTAATTATTATTTAATTAATATTAAATAATAATCAAGTATGAATAAAGTTAATAAAATAGTTATTTACTATTTATAAATAATAAATAAGGATAATAAATATTTAATTATTGTTTTAATTAAGTATGAACAAGTAGTATAATAATTATTTAATTATTATTTAATGATAATAATAAAATAAGTATGAATGAAGTTACGAAATAATAAGGATGGTAATTACTTAATCATTAAGGAAATAATGATTAAGTATGAGGGGAATTATTAAGTTAATTAATAATTTTGGTCCTTAATAAATAATTACTAAATTACCCCTAAGGAAAATAGTGATTAACAAATAAAAGAGTAAATAAGAGATCAACCATAAATTAGTTGTTAATAAATCATGCTAACAATAAATAAAGGTTGCTAACCCATAGTTAGAGACAAGTAAGGGTAATAGTCGGAGTATTCAAAGTATGCATGATTAGTTATCAATTAAAGGTCATTGAATTAATTTCTGGTTAGCTAATGATTAAACGTATTTAGTGATCTGTTTATCTGCTAAATAAATAGCATAAGTGAGTATAATTACGAAATGCTAATGGATAAACCAACCCTACCAATTGATAGGTTATCCAAGATCAATTAAGTAAAGCTAGAATTTATCTGTAGCTGAGCAAACAGGCAAGTTCCTAACCCTAAACTTCTTACATTATTGCAAGTTCCCTAACTCCTTTCTTTCAGTATATTGAATGAAAGTTCTTCCTTCCTCAACTTTTACGTTGAGCAAATTTCTAAACCTTATGCATTATTTTTAATTTGTGCAAAAGGTATATATTGCCAGTTATTCTTTAAGCTTGAATCTTATCTCCAAGCATGCCTTAAGTGGTCTAATTACTTTTAAAAAATTATTCCACATCTATGTATTCATTGGCATTCGCACTTGTGCATTTGAATTCGTATAATTATTTAAGTTCTGAAATTCACGAACTATTCATGATTAAGTCTGAACCCTTGTCTCGGTCAGGCACGTATATAAGAATTTATAAAAGCTATCCGAACCAATCATTGGCAAGGATTCTTAGACTGTATGAACACCCCTTTATTATATGGGAGTACCCCATGTACCGTAAATAAGGTACAAATAGCAGAGTTAAATGTTATGCATATACATAGCGTACGCGAGGCTGATCCCCTCAAGTACTTATTCTGTAGCCAGTAACCAGAGGGTCAACTAGCTATTGACTCCTTTGGAAGTTATTGTTCGAGGTCTATTCGACTATCAATTGTTCTAAAAGCATTCATTGTTATTGCTTCTGATAATGCTATTGTTGAAATCCCTTTCTATATTCCTTTCATCGTGATATATCCTTATTATTGTATTTTAAACTTGCTGGGCAAACTCGTTGCTCATTCTTGCTATATCATGACTTCATTGCAGCTAAACCCGAGACGTCAGGGAAGAACAAAGGGAAGGAAAAGATGAAGTGATAGACTTCATGTAGTAGAAAATAAAATTATGTGTGGTTGATTACTGTAATGTAATTTAATCCCTGATAGCTATTAGGGTATGGATTGTGTATGTGTTTAAGGTTATTTGTATTCTGGGACTAGTAACACCTTGTAATGAACAACGTATGTTTATTTTATTCCGCATTTTAGATACCATATATTGTTATAGGTGGATGTTTGTGTTGGATCGTGATGACCGGATCCGGGTATTTGGAGACCCGAATTTGGGGGCGTCACAGAACTAGGTATGGTCATTATGAGTTTTTAGTTATGTCATTTGGTTTAACAAACGCACCTACAACGTAGTCACGAAGTGTGAAAGGAAAAAGTCACAGTTTAATAGCATCATCTGTGACTCCGTTGTATTTGAATGTGTCGCAGATTTCTATGAAGCTCACCAAATGCTCATTTGGATCATCCTTCGGCAAACCCCCAAACTGCACATGATTTTGGATCATTTGTATTGTGCCCGATTTGATTTCAAAGTTGTTTGCTAGAATAGTAGGCCTCTATATACTGGAATGGATTTCTGTGACAAGAGGCATTACATAATCCCTTAAGGATTTGTTATTCTCTTCTTCTGCCATGGTAATTGGGTTTGGTATGCCTTGGGCTCTTTCCCTAAGTAGACGTCGAAAATTTCTTTTAATTTCAGGATCGTAAGGAGTTATCTCAGATCCTTGAGAACGTGGCATACGAAATAAAAAGTACCTGCACAAGAATGTAAACCAATAAATAACTGAAACAAAATAAATATATAATAATTTTAATTTAAAACTAATTTGATTGTTACTGATATTGACAAAGTTAGAATTTAATTCCCCGACAACGACGCCAAAAACTTGTTGGTCGATTTCGCAATCAATAAAACGCGCGCAAGTATACGCGGTCCACAAGTAATATATAGTAAGTAGAGTGTCGAACCCACGAGGAAATAATGCTAATAAATATCAAGTACCAATTTTGTGTCAAATTAATCTTAATTAAAACAAATGATTATGATTTGTGATTTGATGAACAATTAATCTAACAAGTGAAAATATAAAGAGAAGTTGATTTGTTTTTCTGTTTATAATGTAAAACAAGCTGAGGTCGCAATTTCCCCAAATGCAAGGTTTAATCTCCTAACTTCTCCTTTAAATCAATAAATCATACAAATAGATAGCCGAGAACTTAAAACAATTATACACCTCTTCCGATAGTAGTATAAATATCTCATGTTTTAATAAAACACTATATTCCTATGTGAATTAATTAAAACATGAGTCATTAAGGATACATTCTCAATTGGCTACACATGGCAGTTAGGTATATTCCTATCCTACCTGCAAATTATGAATTCACTCCTATAAAGAAAAGTCCATAACATGTGCTTTCATATTGGTGATCTGAGTTTTATAATCTATTTTCCACTTTCGTATAAAACATCACATGAATAATTTTCCAGTTAATCCATACATTAAGCATACAACATGAAAATCCATTCAAACATGATTCATAAGAATTAAAGGGAAAGAAATTTAATTAACACTATACATTAAGTTCCATTGTAACCTCAGAATAAGGAATTAGTTCATAACTGTGAAAATAAATATAACTGACAGAGAACTAAACATCATTGGATTATTCAATAAGCAGAGAAACTAAATTATATGTGAATAATTTAAATCTCAAAACTCCCTCTGATAGTGAGTAATCCTCCTTCCTTGTAGATAATTAGGCTTCCACTTAGTTGCAATGCTTCCATAATTGCTACAAAGTTCAACCCTTTTCTTCTTTGTTTGCTCCAAAGGAGGTGATGTGCAGCTCTCTATTTTCTTTCCTTCTTCCGAACGGTAGAGATGATAATAGTCTCTAATGCAAAAATGCTACCCTTAAGGCTCTGCACTCGCGTGGGAAGTATTCCCCTCTTGGTCCATTCAATTCGAGGCTGCCCTTGGTTGATTCATAAACCAAAGAACCAACACAAGGCAACTCCTTCCTCTCTCCTCTATATTCTTTTTCCTTGTCTGCATCCATTTGTGAACCCAAGAAGAGATAATAAGATATATGGCTTTTAATTCAATTCTCATCTATTAAGAGAGCAGCAGGCATGGAGAATAAGAAAGCACAACAAAAGGAATAAAGGAAGGAGATAACCATTTCGGGACAACAAACCAGCACAGATAAATTAAAAGCATCATAATGGCGCAGCTGTGCTGGTATAAAGAGTAAATGGGGCGCAGCTGCGCTGGAGCGGGGCTATTGTGGATCCGAGGCCCGGCGCTGCTGTGCCAGGGCCTAGTTCAAATGCGACGCAATTGCGCCGGTGCATAGAAAATGACCATGTTGGCCTTTTTTGACCTGAAATGCCAGCAAAGTCCCAACAGAGCTATCTTCTCTAAAATACAACAAAACACAATAAAAGCAACATCAAACACGCACTGGCATACAATTTCTCAAGGTTAAAACATCCGATTTGTAGGTATAAAACCTACTCATCACACTTCGAGACAAGTTAGGTGGTATACACTATTTATTCCTCATCTGACCTTATGTAAGATTCGTTTTCGTAGGTTTAAGTTACCCATGTAGCGAGCGTTAGGCCGGTGACTCCGAAACTAGATGGCTTTAGGGTACCAGGTGTAAAGACACCCCTTAGGCTTAATTACTCGAATAACCTAACCCACGATTCGAATTTGCTTAGGTCTCCCTTTCTTTCAGCATTTACTCCTCTCGCAACGCTCGTTTTCTTAGGCTCTAAGTTACCCATGTAACGAGCGTTGGGCCGGTGACTCCCAAACCAGACGGCTTTAGGGCACCAGGTGTAAAAGACACCCCTCAGGCTTAATTACTCGAGTAACCTAGGCTACGATTTGAGGCATTAGATTGGCCATCATGTACCCTCTTTGAATTCGCATTAATTGTCATCTTAGCTTTATACTCCACAACTAATAGTCAGGGCACACACAAAGTGCAGACATGCATATAAGGTCGATTCTGCTCCAAACAACACTTTGAACTAAGATTTTGTGCCTAATTAAAAGGTTGAATGGTTTTAATTTTCTGATCATACTCGTGATTCCTGTTCCACAGACGCTTATCAGACTTAATCCAATTAATAACAAGTCAAATAAAATTTTTGCTTTTCAAAACCTCTTTCTTTTTCTTTTCTTTTGTTTTTTTTGTTTTTTTTGTGTTTTTTTGTTTTTTTATTTTTTTCCGCCCTAATGCAAGATTTATCTAGACTTAAACTATCTACCATCCCTAATGTATATAAATGGAGACAAAAAACAAAGAGATGAAAGAGTCGTACCTTGGATTGGATCGTTGTATTCTAAGAACATTACGATTGAAAAAGATCAAATTATCGTATCGTTTGACAAGTGAGATGATATGAGGGAAGCTCTAATGATGATGGCGCATGCTGATGGGATTACGCTATGGGCGTCGACTTGTGCATTGTCCCTTCCTGGACAATCGATGAATGCCCCAGTGTCGATTTGTTGTCGGTTCTGGAATTGCCCCAGTCTTGTTTGTTGTCGGGTATTTGCTTTGCTGTGTGTTTGATGGGTGGGCTGATGAGATGCCGATATCCCAAGAATCTTTTGTCTTATGACCCGCCTGGTGATCAACTAGAGGGTACGAGCTTTGACGTTCGGGTGCCCCTGGCATCGTTTCTTCCTTGCAGGTGCATTCGACTTTGACGTCTGTAACTGAAGGTGTCAGCTCTTTCATGGCCACGAGAGATGCCATCAGATAGTTACTCTGCATCGTTGAGTCGATATTTGCTGCAATCTTTCTGTATCGCCTTGGGTTGTATCTGTCCTTGCTGATGATCATGCTGGATATTATTGTGTTTTTGATTTCATGTTATTGCTTCAGCTTCGATGATTGATGTCGAGATGCCTTCGGATTCCATTGAATTGGATTTTAAGAGCTCGACTTAGTTTAGGATGTGACGGTTTCAACCTGGTTTGGATTAATCTGCAAGGCTTGATTTGTAGCTTTTGTCTCGGGGAACAAGTTATCGGGTATGAGGTAGACTTTTGCCACGGTGGCCGCTTGCATACTTCTATAGGTCAAAAGGAGATCAAGCCTTCTCATACTTCATGGATTGATGAGTTGTTAAAGAGTCGTATCTTGTGATTGATGAAGGGGTTTTGGGAATTTTTATAAGGATTAGACCGCACCATAACTGGCTGCCTACGTACTCCTATAAAAGGAGATTAGGTCTTACATAGTTCATGCCAAGGAATATCATAAGACTGATTATTTTTTTTAATTTTTTTGATTTTTTTGATTTTTTTAACACAATAATGCATAGAAAATAAAACAAGACATAAAGTTGAGCAAATGGAAACGTCCCAACATCTCCTGGAATTCACGACCGTATCTTCTGAATTTACCCTTTCCTGGTTAGTTGAGGCTTGATAGTTCAGTTGTCAGCGGTCATGCTGCCTTTGATGTTGGCAATAGAGGTTGCTTCCTTATCGGGAATATCTTTAATTACTGACATAGCTTGATCACCTCCTGATTCGGCACACCACTTGGGGATACTCAAATTGGACCCATTAATAAAAAGGATGAGCTCTTGATTCTTTGATGGGTTGGCTTCCCCGACACCCTCACTCCCTTTTGCTTGGTCTTTTCCCCCATATTCTTCCAGGGCCCGAGATGTTTTGACTTTGAAAGTTTTCTCAAATTGTTGTTGCATTTCTTGTAAGAAACTTTTCCTCTCGACCTTTTCTTCATTGCAAAGGATCAATATTTCCTCCTCATCATCCAGGAAGGTCGAATCGGGAATGAGGCTGCTAAATTTGGGCAACATGATGTTTATAACCGGTCCACCTTGTGCTCCATCGAGATTGGTGATCATAATTTCCTTTGAATTGTCTATCTCGGGTGGACATCTTAAACTCTTGATCGCGAGGACTTCTATCTTCAACTTTCCATAATCAATAAGATTATGGATTTTATGTTGCAGAGCCTAACATTCCTCGGTCGTATGTCCAGGCGAGTTAAAATGGTAGAGGCATATTTTGGTAGGATCATATCTCTTCGTCCCTGGATCTGTAGGAGGCAGCAACTCCGTAATCTTTCCTTCGCTAATCAAAAGACGTAGCACTTCTTCCTTTGACTTGTTCAGAAGGGTGAATTGTCGGTCTCTGGTGGATGTCGTTTGATCCTTCTTCTTTGAGAATTCACGTTCCTCCGAGTAATTTTTCTGCTGACGAGATCTTTTAGTAATTTTATTATTCCACTTTTCTTGCCTTTTCAGCCCACTTTGACCTTCTTTAGTCAGCTGGATCATCTTGGTGGGATATAGGCTTGAATTCTAGTTAACCTCTTCTTTCTCTTGGCTTTTTGATAGTTGAATGAAAAATCGCCTTGTAACCTGATGTTGTTGTACTATCAGCTTAACGAACTGATTTGTTCGATACCTCATCATCTCCAATTCCTGTCTTACTATCCTACTTTCTTCTAGATATTCCCACCCTGGGATGTTTGTCCCATTCGTTTGAGGGTACTCTTCAATCCTCCGTATGTACTTGTGATTCGAGTCCATTCCAATATTTCCTGACCCAATCATATTCACACCCTCTATATTGGGTCATGGCAGAGGGTTGATATTGACATTTGGCTTGTCAGGTCGTTTGACTACAATATCGCCACTTTCAATTAGATTTTCGATTTTGTGTTTTAAGGACCAACAGTCTTGTGTATTATGTCCCGGAGACCCTGAGTGGTAAGCACATCTCTTACTTGGATCATATCTTTTGCTCTTTGGATCTAGAGGTGGAGCCAATACAGTAATTTTCTTCTGGGAGATTAATAATGCCAATATGTTCTCGAGAGAATCCCTTAGAGGAGTGAATTCCTGATTTTTCATTCTTTCAAATTTTCTTTGCTTGTCCTGGCTTTGGTTGAATGCAGCCTGTTGTTGTTATGGCAGATCGCCTCCCTTCATCCAGATAGAGGGACTATTGTTAGGTCTCCTCGATTTCCCCTGTAGAACGAAGGATACATCTTCTTCGTTCTTCTTTTGACTTCTTACATCAACATTACCATAATTCTCGGTTTGGAAGTGTTCGGCTACAGCCTCCAAGGTGGTAAAATCTTTGATCTTTCCAGCTTTTAGACCCATCTCTGCCATTTCACCGTGTTTGATCATTTCGGAAAATGGCTTGCTAATGCCAGCAAACACCCTCTCGTAGTATGGTACTTCTTGAATATCTATGAAAGTCATCACCATTTCATTTTCATCCATGGATGGGCTTACTTGAGCAGCCATTTGCCTCCATCTCTGGGCATAATCACGGAATGACTCATGGGGTTGCTTTTTGATTTTGGTCATTTGATACCGATCCAGAGCCATTTGTGACTAAAAACTGTATTAGTTCAGGAAAGCATGGGCTAACTCTTCCCAGGTGTGGATCTTGGTATTGTCCAGTCTAGCGTGCCAAGTTCTAGCCTCTCCGGTCAAGCTCTTTTGAAAAAGTTGCATCCTTAGACTTTCAGCTTTGACGTAGGATCTGAGTTCTCCTATGTATACTTTCAAATATATATAGGGATCTCCTGACCCATTATATTTCTCGAAGTCTGGTACTTGGAATTTATCCGGATAGCGAGCACCAAGAAATATGTAAAGGTCGAAGTAGTTGCCACTACCATAGGTCCCTACTCCCTTTATGGAGCGGATGGCTTCCTCCATTTATCTTATCTTCTTTATGGCTTCCCCGATTTCTTTGTCCTCGGGGACATTGACTATTTCCCTCGTCTGGGTTTTACTGGGAGCATCGTTGGTTACTTTGCTACCAAACTGGGATATCGGAGCGGGAATTTAGACGTCGTTTGTCTTGATTGGGATTTGGATCCCTCTTTATGTAGAGAATTTAGGTTGAGTGGCTGATTTCAAATCTTGGATTATCTTACATTGCTCCTTCAACAAATTAGCCATCTCGGCGACCTGCTTTTTGAAGCTTTCGAATTCCTCCCAAGAGACGGACGGGAACCGAATCAGGTGTAGGATTCTCAAATATCTTGACTGGAGGTGTTCTAACCTTTCGAGCTCGAAGCCGGGTTTGAGGACTAATCTACAAAAGCAACATAACGTAGTTTAGTATTGAGAATCGGTAGGTTTGGATGCATGCTAATGCAGTATGTTTCGTGTTGGGGTTTTTTTAATCTTTTCCTACAAAACAAATTGTTAGTAGGTCTTTGTTTATGACAGGATATGATGATTTCATTTAAGCACGAGATGTATGACATTTTACATATAAGGATTAACAGGGCATGAAAAGACTTCTCGTAACGTTGGGTTTATCTGAGGCTGACCTGCCCTAGGGTTACTCTCGCAGGCTTTTCGGCATGAAGGTCCCAGATCTGCGCAACTTACTCAATGGGAATGAATCCAATCTTTCAATTGGAGTGGATCTGAGCCTCGCGGGGGAATGCCAATTCTGGAATCGGGAACACAGAGCAAAATGCAGAAATAGATCTTCTCGTCGATGCCAGTTAGTCAACCGTCATGCCCTAAATAACTTGTTACTTCGTGGTTATTGCGATGACTCCTCGTGTATGTTGATTTGAGTCCCAAAATCCTCTATTCGGATGTCTCGACCTCCGGCTGAAATGACTATTTTTCCCTCCTGCTAGGGTTAGAAGATATATGTAAAATTTCGGTTGTCTACAGGTCCTCTGTACAGGTTCAGCACTGACCCAGTGCATGTTTCGGGGATAGTTAAACTGCCAGTCATTTTCGGAACAGCCCTCAACAGGTTGAAGTATTAGTTCAGTTATTTGTGGTGCAAGTGGATTCAGCATGCAACGTTATTTTTGGTAGGCAGACATTGATGGCTCTTCGAGCAGTGACGTCAATTCCACACTTCAAGATTAAGTTCCCGACACCAAATGGGATCGACGAAGTCAAATGCGATCTAGACCTAGCCCGAAGGTGCTATAGGAATACCTTAATCTCTTCAAGAGTCGGGGTCAGCAAACAAAGGTACACTATGGCGATTGAGGTGGATCTATTCACTGAGGGAAGTACAGAACCCCTCGCATTGCCTGCCGAAGAGACTGAGGACGTTGAGTTAGTTCTGGGAAAGAAGGAGAAGGTTGTAAAGATTGGGTCGGGACTGAAGGAACCCTTCAGAACGAGCTTAATAGAATTATTGCTGGTCTATGCAGACATCTTTGCCTGGGAGCCTAGTGATATGTCGGGGATTGATGAGTCTGTTGAAGTGCATAAATTATGTGTAGATCCGACGAAGAAGCCTGTTCGACAAAAAAATATAATTTTTGCCCTGAAAAGGCAAAAGATTATTGACGAAGAAATAGCGAAGTTGCTGGCGGCGAGTTTTATTTTTGAAATTGATTTACCTGAGTGGTTGGCGAATGTGGTACTGGTCCAAAAGTAAAACGACAAGGGGATGGTATGCATTGATTACACAGATCTGAACAAGGCGTGTCCGAAGGATTTCTATCCCCTGCCACATATTGATCAATTAATTGATGCGACTTCGGGGTTTGCGATGCTGAGCTTTATGGACGCATTCTCGGGATACCATCAGATTTAGATGTGTAAGAAGGATATCCCGAAGACGACCTTCATCACCCATCGGGAAATCTATGCATATAAGAAGATGACGTTCAGATTGCTCAATGCTGGAGCCATATATCAGAGGATGATGAACTATGTGTTCCAGAAGCAGCTAGGCCGGAGTATAGAGGAATATGTGGATGACATGATCGTGAATAGGTTATCTGTTCGGAAGCATCTAGATGATTTAGAAGACTATTTCTAGACTATTCGACATTATAATATTCGACTAAACCCGACGAAGTGCACTTTTGGCCTTGGTTCGGGGAAGTTCCTTGGGTATCTGGTAAGCAAAAGGGGAATTTAAGCTAATACGGAGAATATCAAGTCTATTCTGGATATAAAGTCTCCTCAATCGTTTGAGGATGTTCAACGTTTGACGGGTCGGATTACGGCATTGAGAAGATTCAGGTCTAGGTCGGCGGAACGTTATATGCCATTTTTTAACACTCTGAAAGACCCGAAGAACTAGAAAACGTTTCAATGGACTTCGGAGTGCGGGGATGCTTTCCAAGGGATCAAAAGGTACTTATCTTCGACGCCCCTATTAGTGAAGTCGAACCCTTCGAAACCTTAATATTTATATCTAGCAACGAGTTCGTTGGCGGTTGGAGAGGTGTTGGTTCGGGAGATGGGGGGAAATAATTTCTGATTTATTATGTTAATCATGCCCTTCAGGATGCGGAGACCAGATATCCGAATATGGAGAAGTTTGCTTATGCCTTGATAATAGCCAGTCGGAAGCTTCGACATTATTTTTAAGGGAGATTGATAGTGGTACATATAGATCAACCTTTGAAGAGGATATTGAATAAGCCGAACATATCAGGATGACTTGCAGCGTGGGCTATGGAGTTGACACAATTCGTACTAGAATATCATCCTCGGACGACGATTAAAGGTCAGACTTTTGCCAACTTTGTGGTGGAGTGCTCATTCTCCGAACCTAACTCGGCTGATCAACTGGAGGTGGTGGGTTCGGTCTCGGACATTCAGCCAGTTCAGACTTCGTGGATGCTGTACTTGGATGGATAGTCAACTTCAGATGTAAGTGGAGTAGATGTGATTTTGACGAGTCATGAGGCCTTCAAGGTGCAATAGGCTATCCGTTTCGGGTTTAAGGCGACTAACAATGAGGCGGAGTACGAGGTAATTTTGGCAGGCTTACGGTTGGCTAGGAGTTTTGAGGTTCAAAGATTGATCATCGTTAGTGACTCTCAGTTGGTGGTGAACCAGATATCGGGGGAGTATGAGGTCCGAGGGGGGGGCAAGAATGACCAAATATCTAGCCGAGGTTAAGGATCGCCTCCATTATTTCAGTTCTTTTACTTTCCAAGGGGTAGATCGGTCAAATAATACCATTGCTGATGCTTTGGCTAGGTTAGCCATGACAGATACGAGTTCTTTTAATGGGTCGATTTATTTGGAGGTCTTAGATGCCCCGAGCGTTCAGAGGCCAGAAGTGTTGGTAGGGGAACTTTCGGATTGCTGGCTTACGCCTTACATAGATTATCTGGCAAATGGCGTGTTACCTTCGGATCGGATGCTGGCGAAAAAGGCAAAGTATAAGAGTTCAAACTTCGTACTAATCGATGGCGATTTGTTTCGGCGCACATACTCATAACCTTTATTGAGTTTTTTGGTTCCGTCCGAAGCAGAATACGTACTTTGGGAAGTTCAGGAAGGAATTTGTGAGGATCACATGGGAGTTAAGGCGCTGGCATATAGGTGCTTCGACAGGGTTATTACTGGTCGACGATCTTTCAGGAAGCAAAGGAGTATGTAAAGAAGTGTTTTAAATGCTAGCTGAATAGCCCTATTCCTCATCAGCCGCCCGAGGAGTTATTCTCGATTTTGTGCCCGATCTCATTTGTAGTTTGGGGGATTGATATCTTAGGTCCATTACCAAAGGCGAAAGGGCAGGTTAGTTTTGTGGTAGTGGCTATTGATTATATGACTAAATGGATGGAGGCCAAACCACTTCAGACGATCACGGAGCATGAATGTTTGAAATTTCTTAAGGAGTTCGTGGTTTTTCGGTTCGGCATTCTGATGGTTTTGGTATCTGATAATGGAAGGCAATTTGTGGGGTCAAAGTTTAAAGAGTTCCTGAAGGATTTGGGCATTCGGCATCGAAGGACTTCGGTTGCTTATCCCTAGTTTAATGGTCAGGTAGAAGACACCAACTGGACTCTACTCAATGGAATTAAAAGAAGGTTGGATGAGGCGAAAGGAAGGTGGCCCGGGGAGTTACTTAGTGTTTTATAGGTGTATCGAACCACTCCTCGGACAACGACAGGCGATTTACCGTTTAGGTTGGCCTATAGGACTGATGCTCTCATTCTGGTTGAGATTGGGTCTCCATCGCTTCGGGTAAGCCAGTATAAGGAGCTGTATAATGATGAAGGCCTTCGCCTCAACTTAGATCTATTGGAGGAAGTTCAAGAGTCAGCCTTGGTAAGGTTAGTAGTCTACCAGAGAAGAACGGTCGGGCATTATAACAAAAAAGTTAAACAGAGGAGGTTCAGAGTTGGTGATCTTGTACTTCGTGAGGCTGAAGCATCTACCCTCCAAAACACAGGCAAGCTTATGCCGAACTGGGAAAGCCCTTATGAGGTTGTTGAAGTGTTGAAGCCAGGAACTTACTGGCTTCGAGCAATGAATGGATCGGAGATAAAAAAATCTTAGCATGCTGAGAGACTTACGAAGTATTATCAGTAGTGCGTATTAAGTAATTTCTTTTTATAACTTTGTAATTTTTTCTAAGAACTTAATGAAATAAAAATTTAATTTTGCTCAAAAGATGTTTTCATTGATTGCAAATATTTGTACATTTGATAAATATTTACATTAAGAGCATAAGAGGTGAAGGAGAATACAAAAATATATCATTTTAGGAGATGGAGATTCACTTCAGGCTTCGGCCTCGTCGTCTAAAGAGTCTAGTATTGATGGGTCAAGGCCGACAACAAGCATCATTTTTTTGTCTTTATCCCGAGCACTTTGATATCCGTCAGCAGATTGTTGTATGACTTCCTTCGAGAGCTCAAGGGACATTCGATATTCTTGGCATATTTGCTATGTGAGTGTCTCGGTCAATGGGGGACCTAGAGCCTTGTAATTAGCGAACTCTTTCTCCAGAACGTTGAAAGCCTTTACCATCCCGCCGATCTTTTCGAGCCCAGTTTTGACCTGTTGATGAGGAGTTAAATTCCCCTTTTTCAGCTGATCATTCTCCTTTTTCATTTCTTCGCGGTCGTCTAAGAGTATCCTTCGGCGTCTTTCACCTTCGGAGGCTTGTTGTTTAATCGTGTTCAATTTGGCCTGCCGCTCTTAGCAGTGAAAGGTGGTGTTGACATGTAGGCTCTTTTCTTTTTTAAGGCCGAACATTGCAGCCTGAAGCCTAAATTCCAGATGCGCAGCCTGAATTCAATTCACATTCTTTTTTCTCTTTCATCAACTTAAGAGAGTCAGCGGATAATTTGGGCGGAGACTGCAGCTGACTATAGACAATGATAAGGCGAATTAGTAAATAATATAATTAACGGGTTTTTCAGAAGAAGAGTGGGTTAGAAATGTTTACCTGGCCTTGGTGCATAAAGTTTGCATAGATGAGCTCTTTGATACTCACGTCTTCGAACCTCTCTTCGTCTGTGGGAAGAACAAAGTTCTCGAAGAGCTCATGTGGGATGTGATACCCCGAATATCTAGGAAGCTAGTAAAGATAAATTTTCTAATCAATACGATAGTAGTGAACGACGACCTTGTATAAGGAGATTGCATGGTAGCTACTAATGAAAGAATAAGATATTGAAGGTAATTTAATACAATTAAAGGTTGAGATGTAAAAACCTAGATTCATAATAGGGGAAAATGTGGAGAAATGATTAAGAATATTAATCTAATTTATGTGACAGAAAAGACACATAATATGAGAAAAGAGGCTTCGTTATGAAAAGTCTCTAAGAAGGTTATGAAGAAAGGTTAGTAGAACAATCCTGAAAGCGGGATATTTTAGTAACTCGATAGATGAGTAAACTATGAGGTATGATTGAATTAGAATAAAGGAAGTTGTGCGTATACAACAAGAGGAGTGTTGAGAAAGGAGATATGAGAAGATGAATAAATGTGAGGAGCTTGTGTCATATGAAGATTATTATTAAAAAGGAAGAATGTTATAATATGTTACGGTATTGATGATACTGTAATAACCAGGGAAAAAGATATATTATAGAATATTTAAAGATGACCATAGAGTCAATAATTACCAATGAGGTGATATGTATTAAAATGCTCTTTGGGTAAATGGCTTACTCAACTATATAGGAGATAGATATACATGAGGAATGAAGTGAAGATAAGTCAAGTAACTAATCAAGAGACTAATAGCTTGTGTTGTGTATTAACTGAGCTTACAATGTTGGCCCTAGGCGGCAATGTGAGAGGTTGAGTTAAATTGTAGATCAATCCTTATGAGTAGTGTAAGGCATTAATGTGACAACCCAGATTTTTGAGAATAATTATAATAAGAATTTAATATAGAATAATTCTTATTATGATTCGAGTTGCATATATATATATATATATATATATATATATATGTGTGTGTGTGTGTGTGTGTGTGTGTTATATATATATATATATATATATATATATATATATATATTTATGTGATTTATTTGGTAAGCTTAATATATATGTATATATGTAAATGCGAAATATATACATAGATTCAGAATGAATGAGTTAATAGTTAATTATTATAACGATCGCGAGTCGTGGATAGCTGGATAATCCGAGCTTATGAATATTATTGAATAAAATAGACTTTTATTAATAATATTATGTGTTAAGCGTTTAAAGGTTATATTATGACCTAGATTATGTGTAGGCGATGATTGGTATGTATGAAAGTGTTCGTATAAGCTAATTTGGCGGTTTCGAGAAATATCACTAGAGTACTATTTATTGGATTAAATAAATAGTTTAAGGATAATATTATTGAACGAGTTATTTGTTGTACAGACGCTAACCCAAGTTATGGGCGAGATATGTGTGCGATGATGTATATGATTATGGGGAGTTAATCGTGAAAAGTAGCGATCGCGAACCGTGAATACCCTTGTAATTCGGGTTTATTAATTTTATTAAATGGATTAAATATTATTTTTTATGTGACATGTTTAAAGGTTATTTTATTACCTTGATGATGTCAATGTATGAAGTTTTATGCGTTGTCGAACCGTAGGAGTGAATAATTGATTTTGCGAAAGATCGTAAAATCACTATTCACAGGCACGTTTCCCAATGCACTATTCACACCCAAATATTTTTACGTCTTTTCGATTTCTATTAATTTTGTTAAGACGTGTAAGCGAAGAAATAATTTTTCGAAGCGTCGGAAATTTTATTTAAGCCCAAACGAGATTTATTTCGTATCCGAAAGGTATTATATGGATGTTCCGAATAAATGAAAAAATCCCATAATAATTATTTTACACGTCCCAATATATTTATGATAATACCCATTTTAATTATGGGAAGAGTTATTGAGCAAATTGAGTACAAAAGTGGGAGTATTTGGTTATATTTTTGGGTATTGGGTGTTTTAATTGTTGCTTGTTGAGCAAATGGGAGACAAACAAACTCCATGCACCAATAAGAATGAAGTAGGAGACATGCTAGACAATAGGAATTTAGCCAAGGAGGGAGTGTCGGCCAAGAGTGGCCTTATGCCAAACACCATGCGCATAGAGAAGCCAAGTTGGAAGACATGCTCCTTAAATTCATTTTCAAGGAGCTTGGTTTTGTAAACCCATTTCACCCTCCCATGCTATCCATTCGACTCCTCCTCTTCCATTCTACCATACTCAGCTCATTTGCAATAAGGAAGAGAGTGGGAAGAGAGCAAGGAATCAACAGAAGAGGAGAAGGAGTAACAAAAGAAAGAGAAAGGAGAAGAACAAGAAGAAGAAGATAAGGGTTCGGGTGAAGAAGGAGAAGGAGAAGCGTGAGAAGGAGCAAGAGAGGAAGATGAAGCCCTAACAAACCTCCATAACCTTCAAGAAATAAGAAACAAGAGGTAATCTTCTCTTCCACCATCTCTCCTCCATTTTTGAGTTTTTTTCAAGCTTTTCAAGCTTTTGGTAATGGGTTTAATTTTTGGAACTTGTTGGTTGTTATTGTTAGTTGTGGTTGCTTAATAATGTTATCAAGACACCTTGTAAGCTATTAATGACATTAAAGTGGAACAAAAACGAAGAAAAATCCGTACCTTTGCTTAAGGAGGATGAAGAACAATTAACTTTGGACATGAACTTGGACATTTGGACGATTTAGAGGACTTTGTAGCTATGATTTCGTGTTTATTTAATTCATTTGTTGTTATGATATTGTACTTCCATGGGTTATGAGTTTAACCCAGTTGGAATGGAGTAAAAAGGGATTAAAACAAAGTTTTGGTGATGATTTTTGTGAAGAACACCAAGAACACAAAAATATAGCATGAGTTGATATTTTGGCCTAAGATTTGCCCATGTTAATGTTAATGGATAGCTCTAAATTTTTGATATGTTATAGCCCTATGTATTAGGAGTCCATAGAGTCCAGAACGGACCAATTTGAACGTGTATTGAGGGAGTTATGGTGATTGGAAACAAGATAGATCTAGAACACCAAAACAGAGCATTCTGGGAAGCAAAACGGGTTGGAGATTCAGGCCGAGCACCTAAGGCGCTGGCTAGGCACTGGCCACGAGCCCAGCTACTGTGAGAGAGTGCCTAGAGCGCTGCTCAAAGGCCATTTTGAGCGCCTAAGGCGCTGGTAAAGAAACTGTGCAAAACTGCTCCGACGTCCTTTAGTAAAATGAGCATAACGTTCGCAAACGAACTTGGATTGAGGTGATTTAAGATTATTTGAAAAGAGGACGAGTAGACCTACAACTTTCGTTCTTTACGTTTTTCCATTTGAGGTCCGGATCAATTCCCAAATTGATCATTTGTATGACTGATGTGTTTTTAGGGGCAATCGGAGAGTGTCGGGTATGCGCGTAAGCACGCGTAATGCTCCCGACAATGTTAAATGATGTTCTAAGTTCTAAAACATGATTGATTATGACTTATAATGATACTTAATATTAACCATTGAGTATTAGACAAATTTGATTGGGCGTGCCAAGCGTACGCAATCGCGTGTCACTTGGGCGTTCGAATAGACAAGTGTGAGGTACAGACATGCAAACGTCATAACGCTGTAACAAGTATGTATATCCTTGTTTAATATTTTGTTTCTAATAATAATGAAACATGATAGTGTGTTATAAACCAATGTATGAGCATGCTAAGCACATGCAAAAGAGGCGAATTAGGCGTGTGACGTGTAAACGTCGAAACGCCGCGTAAAGTGTTAAATAACTTAAATAGTGTTTTGATTTAAATAAAACGAACATTATAGGATATGAAGTGGGTTTATAATATAAACCATTATATGAAGCCTTTTTAGTGGCTAATTGGTATTTTATTGTTAAATAAATTGTGTAGGATATTTGAAAGACGAGCCATCATAATTTGGCAAGGAACGCTTAAGGTAAGTTCTTCAGTAACTTGTTGACTTGTTTAAATGTATTGATGTACATGACTTGATTACTAAATCTTTGACTATTATGTGAATTATATGCGAGCATGATTTAAGTGTGCACAATGTGCAACTATTTGACTCTATTGATTCTATGTGGAACTTGAATTATTGTAAATATATAATATGAGATGCATGAGATATGCTATGAGATGTATGGTGCATATATGTAGGTGTGTTGCATAAGATTTATAATGCATGAGTAAGATGCCTAGTATGAGAATCATGATGCCTAAATAAAATGCAAACTTATGTGTTACGTGAAGTATGAAATGTGAAAACTGTTAGTTCTTGTTGAGCCGTCGTGCTCATTCTTGCAAAAATAAAACTTTTACAGATTTACGATGCAATGAAATTATCTTGATATCGTGATGATAAGGATTAGAGGCGCAGGGATACGAGAAGGTTGCCAAATGTTTCTTTATTGTAATTATTTAACTGTGATGACGGTATATGATGTGCATGAATTCGACTATGTGAACCTTGAGTTAAAAATGAAGGTTATCCATTATAATATTTAATACGTGATTATAATATGTTGAATGATAAGTATGATGCATATAGAGATGTATACCATGAGGATTGCATGACAAGTAAGATGCATATATAAGAATGCATATCATGAGATGTATGAAGCATATGTAGATGCATTGACTAAAACTTATGAGGCATGTAATATGTATGCTATGTGATACATGAAATGTGTAGATTGTTGGACTTGCTGAGTCATCGTGCTCAACCTTGCAAACAAATTTTGCAGATAAAGGTCGATACAAATAAATGACCATAGCGTCAAAGACTCCAGAACAGACGAAGGGTCACGAGAAGGAATCGTAATGGAAGATGTTTGGTGTTTTAATAATAACAAGTTCATTGGTGTAATCCTGTTAGAGTAATTATACTCGGCATACTAATAAGCACTAGGACACTTGTATGCGTAGTTTCTAACTACGTCAGATGAACGTTATTATTATTTGATACATTTGTAGTTGATGAACATTGCGCAGAAGGATATTTAAATCTGAATTGAGAGATTTTATGTCAATATAAAACGTATCATTTATAGTTTAAGATGTATAGCTTAGATCATGAAAGATCTACAATGTAATAACTGATCGTGAAGGTTACAGATTCTGGAATAGAAAGGAATAATTTATTGATTGGTATGAAAGCCATGTGGTATCCATAAATTTATGGATAAAGAGTGTAAATATTAAGATAGGGAATGTACCGTGACGTACCAAGTCTGAGATTAAGGTAACCCGGATTTGGGAGCGTTACATGAGAAGTCTTCGGGATATTTAGGCCATAATGTCATCGAGGCCCGAGCCTCCCAGATTTGGCTAGTAGAAACGGGAGGGAGTTATGGAGAAGGGAGAGGAGGTTAGTGTTCAGGTGATGGGAGCGGAGATTGATGTTCGGGTGAGTATTTAGTGTGTGGTTTTTTGGTTGGGGGTTCGGATGAAAGGTTTACAAGTTCTTTCCTTTTTTGTGTTTGTGTTTGGATTGGTTCGAAGGTTGTGGCCGGATTAGTGGTTTGGTTCGGTTCGGTAATGTTTGTTTGAAGGGGTTTGGAGGATGGAGGGTCGAAATGGATGTTTTGTTGTGCTTCAGGTGGAGGGTTTTGATTGGAAATCTTCACTCGATGCCACCTCTTCACTCGAAGGAGTGTGCTCCTTTCAAAAATAGATATGTCCAGGGGCTTTTTTCAGTGAAGGATGGGATATATATAGAAGTGGTTGTTTGTGGGGGGACGGATGAAGATGCGGAGGGTTCGATAGTTATTGAAATGAGAAGAGGGGTGGTTTCGGTGATTGGAGGTCTAGAGGTGGATTGTCCGGCATCGAGGATGGGGGTTGGTTTGATAAGAGACACTGTAAAAAATAGGGGATCGAATTAGTATGAAGATGCAATATTATATTTAAAAGAAGGGAGGTTCAGGACTTACATTTGTGACCATACAACCAGGTTTAGTCGTTCAGGAGCTCAAGGTCCCATTCTTTTATCGGCAGCTTTTCAATGATCTTTACTAACTCCTCAAGTCGGGTTCGAGGTACTTCTCCGATGGTTACGTTGGGTCGGGAAGCTTCGGCCCAGTTTGGAATTTGGTGGGTGTTGGGGCCTCGGATGAAAAACCATGAGTGCCACCCCTTGTTGCTCAAAGAGGTCTTTATCAGGGGACATTTCTCAATTTATTTGCTTTGTTGTTTGTTTATTTGCCGAAATCCTAATTCTCTAGATCGGCTCATAGAAAATAGGGAGAAGAAGAAATCAATGGTGGGTGGAATACCAAGTTCGTGGAAGAAGGCGATGAAGGTGATGATGTGGATGTAGGAGTTAGGCACCAGTTGGGTGAAGTCGACTCAAATAAACCCTAGAATGGTGATGACGAATAGGGGTGTAAACGGATATAAACGGATACGGATATCAGTTTATCCGTATCCGTATCCGGAAAATTAATCTGCATCCGTATTCGTATTCGGTATCTGGCGGATTTTAAAAATATTATCCGTATCCGGTATTCGAAATAATAACCGAATACAAATAATATCCGTTTTCGTATCCGTATCCGGCAGATTTAAAAACTAAGAATTTATTATTATTATTTTTTAAATTTTTTTTTGCTAAACTACTAATATTTTATTTAATTACTAGATATTACTGAATGTAAAGCTATACTAATGAATGTAAGATATTAATAAATGTAAAGCTATACTAATGAAGGTAAGTTATTAATTAATAAACATAAGTTATTAATATATATGTAACAAGCTAATAGTTATAGTTTTGCAAGTTAATATATATATATATATATATATGTGTGTGTGTGTGTGTGTGTGTATATATATATAAACTATAGCTATGAGTATTAATTAATAAATTTAAGTTATTAATGAATGTAAGTTATTAATATATATGTAACAAACTAATAGCTATAGTTTTGTGAGTTAATATATATACATAAGTTTTATATATATATATATAAGCTAATAACTATTGTTTTGTAAGTTAATATATATGTAAGTTATTAATTAACGAATGTTAAGTTATTAATATATATGTAACAAGCTAATAACTATAGTTTTGTAACTTAATATATATATGTAAGTTATTAATTAATGAATCTAAGTTATTAACATATATGTAACAGACTAATAGCTATAATTTTGTAACTTACTATATATATATATATATAAGTTATTAATATATATATATATATATATGTGTGCGTGTGTGTGTAAGTTATTCATTAATGAATGTAAGTTATTTATATATAATTAATGCATATAAGTTATTAATATATATATTTATTCGGATACGGATATGAATCCGAATATCGGATTCCGGATATCCGCTATCCGCCAGATATATTTACGGTCGGATATTAAACGAATACGAATACGCCTATATCCGTATCCGTATCCGTTTATTTGTGGATACTTTTAAACCGAATACGGATATATCCGTTTTTTCTCGAATACGAATAATATCCGCTTTTTTTCGAATACGAATTTTTCGGTTACCATTTACAGCCCTAATGACGAAGGCATGAAGGGGTACACTACAAGAAAATTGGCCAAAAGCGACCAATTCTTTCAGCGACCTCAACATCCAGTCGTTATTGTTCTTACCAGCGACCGATATTAGCGACCGGTAGTAAATTTGGTCGCTAGTTATTATCAGCGACCGCAGGCGGTCGCTGATCCAAATTTGCCGCCCAAAAATTTTGGCGCAAGTCTTGGCGGGCGAAATAATTGCGACCATTTGGTAACAGGGAACGCACTCGATCGCTAATAAAGCCACGTCAATTAAAATCAGCGATCGCACGCGGTTGCTGATAGCGGTCGCTGATCGTATCTAATCCCAGTCAATCGAACAGAACCAGGCATAACAGAAGAAGAAAAATAAAAGGAAGAGAGGAAAGAGGGAAGAGAGAAGAGAGAAGAGAGAAGAGAGAAGAGAGAAGAGAGCCCGCCGCCCCATCCACCCACGCCGCCGCCCCACCCACGCCGCCCCCACCCAAGCCGCCTACGCCACCCCGTCTCTGATTACAGGTATGCTTGTGGGTCTTTATTTTCCCAAATTGAATAGCTTTATATCCAAATTGAATAGTGGTTATTGTTCCATACATACACTTTATGAAATACTATTTTGCATATTTGATTGCTCAACTGTTTATATAGGAATGCAATTCTTGGTATTAGTATACATTACTATTGTTGGTTCATTATTGGATGATAATTCTGTTAATAGGAAAATATTTGTAGTATTTAACATGGGTTGGTTATTATTGATCAACGAATAAAATGCAATTTGAAAACTACAGATATTTTCAATTCTATATATGGTGACAAAAACATATAGATTTATTTGTAATACATGTTTTATATCTCCCATTTGAATAGCTCATCTGGTGATGTCCTGAGGTGATTGTGCATTCTTATATTAGAGTCATATATATATTGCTAAAAGATGGCAAGTATTTTGTAATTTGCTTTGTGTATTACCTCCAATATCTAAACACTATTAATATTATCAGTTCAAAGTATAATCATCAATTCATCATATTGTGAAGTTGTAAATAGAACATGCTAAATATCTACATATAAAGAGAGAAAAAAAATATTCTCCCTATATAGGAGAATTGTTCATTGATAGAAGAACTTTACAAACTGTGAAATTTACCTAGAACTTTACAAACTATAATAGAAGAACTTTTGGCTGATAATTTTATTGTAGCATTTCTTCCTAGAATCCTTCCTATTGTTCTATGGCAGTTCTTCTCTGTGGCATAAGACTTAAGTTTAGAGACAGGCATGATTGTGAGAATCAACAAGCAAACAAGAGCCAAGTATGAGAATACAATTGCCAGCGTTATTTTGTGGCAAAATTTATTAGTAATGATAGAATTATATAATGAAATTATAATGGCAACTTGAAGATATAGACATAATGAACAACTACCTTTAAATCTCTACCTTTGATAGAATTATATAATAAAATAATTTATCTACCTTTAAATCTCTATGAACAACTAAAGGAATTGAGAGGCATAGGATATTCTCCCTTGTACTGCAAGGAGACATAGAAAATATACTTGATGAGTGTGTTTTATACACACAAATTGGGTACTTTTAACCTTGATAATTTGTAAGTCTTTAGCTATTTCATTTGATTTTATGTGTTTTCATGTTATTGTTGTGTAATGTAGTTTTGTATTACTTTTATATGTTTTTGTATACTTTTATGTGTTTTTACGTTGTTTTGTGGGAATTGAAATAAAGGCCTTTGAATCATTGCGTTTTCGGCTTGAATTTGGCATTTCAGCTACTTGTTTCCCAATTTCACCCATGGTCTAATTCGAATCTCTCAAAACTCAAAGAATGAAAGTTTTAGATCTTTGTCTTAACTTTTCATAACATCTTGAATCATCCAATTTGAAGTTCGTATGAGAGAGTTATGGTCATTTTACCATCGGATTTGGCATGAATTTTACACAGCAGTTGCTTCGGGCTCAATTTGAGCCTTGCTCTGGCCATTATCTCGACAAGCTCTAGTTATAAAAGTTGTAGAGCGGCTTCTTAGCTTTCCATAGTGATGAGGACATCCTTAATTTAGAAGCCCATGACGAAACCCAAGCGGATCCATTGCATATACCACTTGGACCCATTACGAGGACTCGGGCTAAACGCCTCAAAAAAGGATTTAACGGGATGATTCATGAATTATGGAACAATGTTAGAACAAGTACGGAGAACGTAGAGACGGGATACAAGTACGCGAAGATCATAAACACATTGATAGCAACTGTACCCAAAGCACCGCAATAGACTTCACTGTTGCTAAAAACTGACATTCTTGGATTGCGGTATTCCTTCCCCAAAACAGGGATCCATGTTTTAGGTAATGGTGTTTTCCACCAATTGTTCCCTTTCCTAAAACAAGGTTCCATGTTTTAGATAATGGTGTTTTCCACCAATTGTTCCCTTTCCTAAAACAAGGTTCCATGTTTTAAGTAATGGTGTTTTCCACCAATTGTTCCCTTTCCTAAAACAAGGTTCCATGTTTTAAGTAATGGTGTTTTCCACCAATTGTTTCTTTTCCCAAAACAAGGTTCCTTGTTTTATGTAATGGTGTTTTTTAGGGTTTGTGTAATTCTAAATTGTTTCTAGCTTAGTATAAATAGGATCATTGTTGTAATGGTTTTAAAACACCAATTTTCAGCATTATCAATATTATTGTGAGTTTGTTTCTCTACTTGTGGTTCTTTGAAGAATTCCTAAGTATTCCTTAGTTTTCTTGAGAGATTCATAATTGACTTATCATACAACCATTCATAGTTGTGTGTGGCGTCTTCTACCGCATCAATCGTCGATTGTACCAAGATTACCGCTTCAACATAAGCGAGGGGTCGAGGTGTCGTTGGTGTTCATCCTACGCATAATTCATTTGCAAGCAATTGTACCAAGATTACCGTCTACATATAGGCGAGGGGTTAAGGTGTTGCAAGCTATTCATTCTATCAACTTGTTAGAAACGATCCGGGCGACGACCACCTCACGCAAGCGTGCCGTGGAGTCTATCATTTGGGATCAGAGCTAAGTTCTTATCAAGTTACTTATCTTTACTTTTATTGTTGGATTTTAGTCACACAAAAAAACTGCAAAAAAAAAACTGCAAGAAAAAAAAATACTGCTGAAAATATATTGCAGAAAATTATTATTGTTGATTGTTATTATTGGGATTTCATTTACAAAGAATCATATTTGACGATTGTGAAGTCTTGTTGGTATTCCGAGCGTCATACCTTCTATATTGTATTCTTGATAAGTTCTTATTGGATTAAAATTGGAAAATTGAGGAAATATTTGTGTGAATTCAAAAAGAACCTATTAGAGAGAACTACGAGCGGAAAAAGGCAAGAGTAGTGAGATTACTAGAGGGTAAAAGCCATTAGTGTGATACACGAGCGTTTCATATTTTTTTAATACATTGTTTGAGCGAAACACGTAAGGGAGTGGTGAGGAACTTGTTTTCTACTAACCTTTGTTTTGCAGAAAATATGTCTAACGCAAGAGATAAGGCAATTGAAAATGAACCTTCTACATCGAATTTTGACCCAAAACTCATGATGGAGGCAATGATGAAAGAATTTTCCCGACAGTTAGGAATGGCTATGGAGCAAGTGCATGATCGCATCGATCAATTGAGTGACACTCGAGGGGAACAAACTCAAATCCCTCCGGGTGGACGCCCAAAGGGAAAGGCCCAACAAAAGGAAGCTAGACTAGAGGAGACAAATTACTATGATGAAAGATTTAGCGAGGAAGAGGATCGAGAAACTGACTTTATCCCTAGGAGACATTTTCCAAGGGATAAAGGCGGCCGAAATCGAGAGGACAACAACCTCGATAGCATTAAAATGAAAATTCCCACATTCCAAGGCAGGAGTGATCCCGAGGCATACTTAGAATGGGAGAAGAAAATGGAATGGATATTTGATTGTCACAACTACTCGGATCTCAAAAAAGTTAGAATTGCCGCTACAGAATTTTTAGATTATGCGGTTACTTGGTGGGATCAATTGATGATCAGCCGAAGGTGTAGAGAGCGTCCAATAGAGACTTGGGCAGAAATGAAAGCTGTAATGAAAAAGAGGTTTGTGCCAAGCCACTACTACCGAGATCTGTTTCGAAATTTGCAAAACTTGAGACAGGGAAGTAAGAGTGTGGAGGACTACTTCAAGGAGATGGAGATGTTAATGTCTAGGGCTGACATCGACGAGGATAATGAGGCAACCATGGCCTGATTTTCAGCAGGGTTAAATTGGAAAATTGCAGATTTGGTGGAGCGTCAACAGTATGTGGTATTAGAAGATATGGTGCACATGGCTATCAAAATAGAAAAGCAGCTTAAGAGGAGAGGTGGCCAGCGAATAAATCCTACCACAGGATCATCATGGAAGCCCAATAATGTGAAACGCGAGGAAAAACCAACTGTTTTCAAACCAAAAACAGAAATCAAGCAAGGAACGACTACTCATGGATTGCAAGGTAAAACCAATCAACCTTCTACTAGTCGTAATCGAGATATTGTATGCTTTAAATGTCAAGGCAGGGGACATATTGCAAATCAATGCCCAAATCAAAGAACTATGTTATTGCTTGATAATGGAGAAGTGGAAACCGAGGAAGAAGACAGTGACAATGACTCTATGCCATCATTGGAGGAAGATAGGGAGGTTGCTATGCATGGTGAAGTGTTGGTTACTCGAAGAATGCTTAGTACACAGGTAAAAGAAGAAAGCAGTGAACAAAGGGAAAATCTGTTTCATACTAGATGCATGGTAAATGGTAAGATCTGTTGTGTCGTGATTGATGGTGGGAGCTGTACAAATGTTGCAAGTATCACTATGGTGGAGAAATTGGGACTTACAACTTCAAAACATCCTCATCCATACCGATTGCAGTGGCTCAATGACAGCGGCGACATCAAAGTAACCAAGCAAGTATCAGTTCCGTTTACAATTGGGAAGTATGTCGATGAGATTCTATGTGATGTAGTCCCTATGCAGGCGGGTCACTTACTACTTGGGAGACCTTGGCAGTTCGATCGGCGAGTAAAACACGATGGTTTTACTAATGAGTACTCTTTTGTTCACAATCAAAGGAAAGTTACCTTGTGTCCTATGTCACCAAAACAGGTGCATGAGGATCAAATGCATTTACAGAGAGGTCATGAAAACAAAAAAACAAAAGAGAAAGAAAAAAAGAAAGGAGAAGAGAGAAAAACAAACATTTTTGCAAAAAGGAGTGATGTAAGGCGAGCTTTGGATTCTAAAAAGCCAATGATTATACTTCGGTATAAGGAGACACTTTTAAATACTAACGCTAATAATCCTTCTTTGCCTAGTGTTGTTTCTGCTCTTTTACAGGATTATCAGGATGTATTTCCCGAGGAACTTCCACAGGGATTACCACCAATTCGGGGAATTGAGCATCAAATTGACTTTGTCCCTGGCGCGACCATTCCAAACCGCCCGGCATACCGAAGCAATCCCGAGGAAACAAAGGAATTGCAAAGGCAAGTTGACAAGTTAATGGACAAGGGGTTCGTAAGGGAAAGCATGTGTCCATGTGCGGTTCCAGTTATTTTAGTGCCTAAAAAGGATGGGAAGTGGCGTATGTGCATTGATTGTCGAGCGGTAAATAACATCACGGTAAAGTATCGACATCCCATTCCTAGGTTAGATGATATGTTAGATGAATTGCATGGATCTTGTGTATTTTCTAAAATTGATTTGAAGAGTGGTTATCATCAGATTAGAATGCATGAGGGAGATGAATGGAAAACCGCTTTTAAAACAAAATATGGGTTATATGAGTGGTTAGTCTTACCTTTTGGTTTAACTAATGCTCCTAGCACGTTCATGAGATTAATGAACCATGTTTTGCGTCCCTTCATTGGGAAATTTGTAGTTGTCTACTTTGATGATATCTTGATCTACAGCAAGGATTTAGCTGAGCATGCATTGCATATAAAATCTGTTCTAGATGTGCTTCGAAAAGAAAAATTGTATGCTAATATGGACAAATGCACATTTTGTACAGATCGAGTTGTGTTTCTTGGTTTTGTTGTCAGTACACAGGGGGTATAAGTTGACGATGAGAAGATACGAGCAATCCGAGAATGGCCAACTCCTACGAATGTCAGTCAAATTCGTAGCTTTCATGGACTCGCAAGTTTCTATAGACGGTTTGTAAGAAACTTCAGTGAAATCACAGCACCACTCACCGAAGTAATCAAAAAGAGTGTAGGATTCAAGTGGGGTGATGCACAGGAAAAGGCGTTTAATTTGATTAAAGAAAAATTAACTAACGCTCCTTTACTTGTATTGCCTAATTTCACTAAAACCTTTGAAATTGAATGTGATGCTTCAGGTTTAGGCATTAGAGCTGTATTGATGCAAGAAGGAAAACCAGTGGCATATTTCAGTGAAAAATTGAGTGGAGCAGCTTTGAACTATCCTACCTATGACAAGGAGTTATATGCCTTAGTTCGATCATTGGAGACTTGGCAACATTATCTGTGGCCTAAGGAATTTGTAATTCACACAGATCATGAATCATTGAAATATTTGAAAGGCCAACACAAGTTGAACAAGAGACATGCACGATGGATGGAGTTCATCGAGACATTTCCATACGTCATTCGTTATAAGCAAGGTAAGGAAAATGTCGTGGCCGATGCTCTTTCACGAAGGTATGTGTTGTTAAATACTCTTGACACAAAATTACTTGGTTTTGAACAAATCAAAGAATTATATGATAATGACCATGATTTCTGTGAAAAGTTTAAAAATTGTGAAAAGAATGTTGTAGGTAAATACTTCAAGATGGATGGATTCTTATTTCGTGAAAATCGATTATATATACCTGCATGTTCTTTACGTGAATTATTGGTTCGAGAATCACATGGAGGTGGTTTGATGGGACATTTTGGTGTTGATAAGACTTTATCTGTTATAAAAGAACATTTTTATTGGCCCCATATGAAACGAGATGTGCAAAGAATTTGTGATAGATGTATTACATGTCGTCAAGCTAAATCTCGTGTTCAACCCCATGGGTTATACACACCATTGCCTATTTCGAGTGAACCTTGGATTGACTTGTCTATGGACTTTGTATTGGGTTTACCTAGATCTAAGCATGGCCATGATTCTATATTTGTGGTCGTGGATAGGTTTTCAAAAATGGCACACTTTATCCCATGCCACAAAACTGACGATGCATCCCATGTTGCTGATTTATTCTTTAGAGACATTGTGCGTTTGCATGGCATGCCCCGAACAATTATTTCGGATAGAGATGCTAAATTCTTGAGCTATTTTTGGAAGACATTATGGTGTAAATTAGGAACTAAACTGTTGTTTTCAACTACTTGTCATCCACAAACAGATGGTCAAACGGAAGTAGTAAATAGAACTTTATCTGCATTATTGAGGGCTATCATTAAAAAGAATATTAAGCTTTGGGAAGAATGTCTACCACATGTTGAGTTTGCTTATAATAGGTCTGTTCACTCTCCTACTAAATTCTCACCTTTTGAAATTGTGTATGGCTTTAATCCTTTAACACCATTGGATTTATCACCATTACTTGTTTCCGAGTATACTAACATGGATGGCAAAAACAAAGCTGATTTTGTTAAGCAGATACATGAGAAGACAAGACTCAACATTGAGAAGAGGACGGACCAATATGCCAAACAGGCCAACAAGGGTCGACGTCAAGTAATCTTCGAACCCGGAGATTGGGTGTGGCTACACTTGCGTAAGGAAAGATTTCCTTATCAAAGGCGTTCGAAACTACTTCCAAGAGGAGATGGTCCATTTCAAGTGCTTGAACGCATTAACAACAATGCTTACAAATTGGATTTACCCGGTGAGTATACTGTTAGTGCAACTTTCAATGTTTCTGATCTAAGTCCGTTTGATGTAGGTGAAGATTTGAGGACAAATCCTTTTCAAGAGGAGAGGTATGATGAGGACATCCTTAGTTTAGAAGCCCATGACGAAACCCAAGCGGATCCATTGCATATACCACTTGGACCCATTACGAGGACTCGGGCTAAACGCCTCAAAAAAGGTTTTAACGGGATGATTCATGAATTATTGAACAATATTAGAACAAGTACGGAGAACGTAGAGACGGGATACAAGTACGCGAAGATTATAAACACATTGATAGCAACTGTACCCAAAGCACCGCAATAGACTTCACTGTTGCTAAAAACTGACATTCTTGGATTGCGGTATTCCTTCCCCAAAACAGGGTTCCATGTTTTAGGTAATGGTGTTTTCCACCAATTGTTCCCTTTCCTAAAACAAGGTTCCATGTTTTAGGTAATGGTGTTTTCCACCAATTGTTCCCTTTCCTAAAACAAGGTTCCATGTTTTAAGTAATGGTGTTTTCCACCAATTGTTTCTTTTCCCAAAACAAGGTTCCTTGTTTTATGTAATGGTGTTTTTTAGGGTTTGTGTAATTGTAAATTGTTCTCTAGCTTAGTATAAATAGGATCATTGTTGTAATGGTTTTAAAACACCAATTTTCAGCATTATCAATATTATTGTGAGTTTGTTTCTCTACTTGTGGTTCTTTGAAGAATTCCTAAGTATTTCTTAGTTTTCTTGAGAGATTCATAATTGACTTATCATACAACCATTCATAGTTGTGTGTGGCGTCTTCTACCGCATCAATCGTCGATTGTACCAAGATTACCGCTTCAACATAAGCGAGGGGTCGAGGTGTCGTTGGTGTTCATCCTACGCATAATTCATTTGCAAGCAATTGTACCAAGATTACCGTCTACATATAGGCGAGGGGTTAAGGTGTTGCAAGCTATCCATCCTATCAACTTGTTAGAAACGATCCGGGCGACGACCACCTCACGCAAGCGTGCCGTGGAGTCTATCACATAGCCTCTTACATCGCCTTAATCCGAGTTCGGACGAAGAAGTTATGGCCATTTTTCCAACAGACGTCGAAACTAATTCGGGGTACACTATTCTAGCGTCGAGCGGTAATTTCCAGCACTATTCTAGCGCCGGGGCGGTAATTTCTAAGTCAATTTCCATCGTCGGGGCGGTAACTCCCTGGATGCAGTCGGATTTCGCGATTTTTGGCCAAAATTTGATGTCTAGGCTAGGGTTTCTTATACCCAACTCTTATAACATCTAGGGGCGGCTGGAAACACTATCCTAACACCATATAACACTACTAACATCAAATCTAGAGAGTGGGAGGATACACATAACATCAATTGGAGAGGAAAAATCTGCAATACAAGGTAATTTTCAGCAAAGTCCAAGGAGCAAGAAGAGCAAGGAGCATCAAATCTTGAGGGAAAGCTAGAGAATAAGAATCAACCCATCAAACAACCATTGAATATCTTCCTAAAGGGTTTTATCATTCTATATATCTCTAGTATTCTCTTTTTAATTTGTAATTCCATCATGATGTATAGATAAATTTTGATGTTTATTGTAATTCCTATGAACTAGAACTCATTTTCTAAGAATACTCCCTTGTTCCTCCAAAGATGTCAAAAATACATATCTTACACAAATTAATACAAAATAAAGTAGAGAAAAGTGTATAAAATGAATTATAGTTATATTCAAAATGGATTACATGCAAGAATACGAATTAGCTGTATTCAAATTGTTAATTTATTACAATATAATTCATACAGGTAATAACTTAACAAATTTTTATTACTTAACAAGTATGGACACTAATTGTGGAGTATACTAATTGTGGATAACTAATATGTCATAAACCAAGTATACTAATACTAGGCAGTTCATAAGCTATATCAGAATGCGTAACAGTTAGTTTTTTGGGTGTTTATTTCTTAAAGCTTTTGCATCCATTCATTATTATTTTGGTCTTATTATATTTGAATTTGTATATGCCTGTTGGGTTGTGTCTTGGGTGCCTACAAATGGCCATATATGCATGCCCTCGTGCATGTGGATAGTCCATATTATAGGGGAGACTCTGGCGAAATTTTTTCGTTGGTCGGATAACTGAATAGAGGCGTATATTGATGTAGACTTGTCCCAATGCATATGCAGCCCATGCATGATGCTATGATTCATATTCCACCCCTAGTAATCTATTGTCTTTAGGATGATGCTTATGTCAGTTAAAATATGTAGGATGACATATGACCGTACTAACAAATAATTTAAGATGCACAATAATATATCATGCCTTTGGCTAGTCGATCTCATACTGTGTACATTTATTTGGTATGTATCATCATTCCATTCCCAAATAAATATTATGGAGATAATGTTGATGTGAGTGAAGGTTTCCTTGTTTGAGTATTCTTTTATCATCTTTTGGACTTCCAGTTCAACCTTGGATAGGCTTGAAGCTTGGGGGGCAGAAGAGGTGGTGGTGGTGACTATGGTGGAATCAGTAGGGATGGCGGTGTTGGGGGTGGTGGTGGCTACCACAGGAGTTGAGATAGTGCCGGTGACAGTGGGAGTGTTAGAGTTTGGAGTGGAGGTATCAGGGGTATCTTCGGTGGAGGTGACAGTGGGGGTAGTTGAGGAGGAGACGTTTGTGGTGGCCATTGTTGAGTTGGAGATTGGAATGAATAGGGAAGATCTTCATCGGGAAAAAGTACGTAAGAGTTGCAGTAAGGGAAGAGTTGGTTGCAGTGAAAGCTTGAGCAATTTTAAGATCAAATCTGAAATGTGGCGGTTGTTTTTCGGGAGAGAGGGTTTTGAATTGATTAACCTTTGGGCTTCGCACAATTTTCCAAAGACGGTGTAATAAGTGGATTGAGAAATGATGGTGGGGTCGGGCAATGAGTGTTGGGTACCTTACCGAAGTGTTTGATCTTGGACTTTGTTTTACACATTTTTTTATGTAATTATTGGGTTTTAGATGAGTAACTCTTACATTAAATGTCCCATTATAATGAAAGACTGGGGGGTAATATTGGGGCGTGTTTATTTGGTCCTGGATAATATGGTGGGTCATGGTCCACGTGGAGGAATCTCCCCACGTAAGAATCTGTTTGGGTAGTTAGAGAATATTTGTGGCGCCCCCAAACGCGGGTACTTGAAACCCGTACTTAGTGCATCACGATACTATTTCTTTGAGCTGTTTAATATATTATAAACTTAATATTTATATCAGAGTTGTCTATTCCCCAGGTATGGTAACCTTTAATTACATTATTTACATGTTACATAATATATATGATCACAATACAAAAGACTAATTATTACAGATAACACCATACAACTTATTCCATTAGCTTTCCCTTTCCCTTTCCTTTGTCCTTGCCAGAGCCTTCTGGTCGATCACACTTAGCTGAAAACATTTAAGTCAAAGCAAGAATGAGCATTCAATTGCTCAGCAAGTAATAACAATTATAGTAATGCACTGAAGAAGTAAATGTTTTCTTTGAGGACTACTTCTACCACGAATCAATAATGGTGAAGTCATTTGAAACTATTCTTAACAACATATCAAATTATTTTAAGATTTCTTTGAAATAGCTGAACAGTAAGTCATTTCAAGTAACAAGAATTTTCTTGAATTTCATGCTGAATAATAAATCAAGGATGAAAGAGTTAAATTCTTTCAAGATTTCAACAATATCCAATTGATTAGGATGAATTAGCAATACTGCAACAATATTCAATACAAAGGGTTATTCCCAGATTTCATGCTGAGTGATCACAATGGATCAAGAACTGCTAGAGCAATCATCAGTTATTATTATTACTGACTACCTCAAGAGTAAAAGATAGCTATAAAAACTATTATTTACTCTTCTGCAAGTACGTAAGGGGATCAGCCTCATTGTACCCGAGATTATGTATAATTCTCAAACATAGCGCGCGGTCGACTACCGACAATAAAGTTTCCCCTGATTTATTTTTCAGGGTTGTTTATCTCAGTCTTACATCATGAGTCCGTACCACATCAATATGGTTTGGATTGCTTTCAAAGAAATACTTTGAGTTCAACATATTATAAAAATTTTGATCTAGCCGAATCAAATGGCATATATCTTTAATAACGAATTAGTTCCAATAATATTCGACAAATACTTTTCAAACCGTGTCTAGCTGGGACAAATAGCTTAGACAATCTTTATACTAGGTATACATACAGAAATTTAATAGTATGTATTAGAACTTGTCAATGAATTTCAAATTCAAGGGTAATTGATAATGTACAATAGTTTATACAAGTGGGGACACTTGTATAACCAAACTTAGAATACAAATTTTCAATATGAGTTATAGCAATTCAGTAATGAGATACTTTTAACAATGAACGAATCGAAGGAATTCGAATTTATAATAATTATAACAATTTGTACAAGTGAGGACACTTGCACAAAGAACAGAACAATTTTGATTATAAATGCATCACATGAGACAATATCGAGATATTTGAAATCAATAGATAGCTTGAATAAAGTTTAAGAATACTTGCAAAACATATGGATTCATTGCATAAAGTAAATGCAAGGGTTAAGATAATTGTTCAACAAGAAAGAGTTCAGATACTTGCACGGTAAAAAAAGAGTTCAGATACTTGCACAGTAAAGAAAGAGTTCAGATATTTGCATAACATACGGAGCCAATTCATAATGTAAATGAAAAGGATAGAATAGTTGCTCAATAATAGATTGAGTTAAAAACTTGCATAAACTAAATAACAAAGATCATTATGGATATGAATAATTAATAATAATTATTCACAAGCATGCTTTGAAATTGATAACTCATGTTGAGTTAGGAACTAGCATAACATATACCTGTTTGCACAAAATAAAAGTAGTGTGTAAGGTTTAGATACTTGCCTTGGTTGTTGACTACTGCTACACAATTTAATTTAGCTTCTTTCGTAAGACCTACCAGTTATAAGATTGATCTTTCAATCAGCAAATCATATTATACCTTATAATATCACTTCTTTATAAGTAAATTATCTAACATTTAACCACATAATCAAATATTAGATAACACATTAACACCATACGCATTCAATTCTAAAGCTAGCACATATCGAGTCTTTAACAGTTTTCAATATAGTATGCTGAGTGGTTTCCCACAAATAACCAACAAACTAGTTTTTGTCTCGTCTACACTGTTTTCATAGTGAGTTAGATCGGTTGCCAGTTCGTATATACCTCCGCTCCCTGAAGGAATTGTTTAGCCCAGATACTATACATCGACTATGAAAGAGTACGACTGTACCACTACTTTATGAATTAACATTAAGTCTTTCTTTATGATCCCGTAGGTTAAGTACCCAATCCAGCAAACTGAATTCCAAACCCATCAAATTAGATGGTAATCTAGCAAACTGGATTCTAATCTAGTAAACTAGATTCCAACCTGGATTACAATCCAACACACTGGATTCAAACTATTCAATTCAGTCAACTATTTTTCCCAATCCAGCAACCTGGATTCGAATTATCCTACAATACAGTAAACTAGATTCGATCTAACTTATAATCCAGCAACCTGGATGCACACTATTCAATTCAGCAAGCTGTATTAAAACAGTTTTCTGTTTTATTAAATAATTCATTTAATCGATCTAAAATGCCATAAATATTACACCACTTTACAAATGACCAAAATCCTTATCAACAGTGTGTATAAACCATATTTAGGGTTCTCAAGCCATAAAAACCCATTTTCTAAATTTTTAACTTCACATAATTAATTAAATTCATTTATACATAACTTCATCATTTATATGAAAATAGCAAACTATCTTCAAAATCATTTATTTTCTGGAAATAGACTATATATAATCCCCTTATAAAAATATATTTTCCCGAAAATTTTAAAGTCCATTTACTATATTTAAATAGTCCAAAATAGCCAAATCTTGCAAAAATTTTCATAAATCGAAATTGTATCCAAAAATTTTAAAATTTACAGGGTATGTTCTTGCTATATATATATATATACTCCCAGTACTTATTTCATAGTTTTTGGAGTTAACCACAAAACGTTATTCAAGAATATTTTTGACAATGGTCCCTCACGATAAAATCCATAACTTTCATTCTACATGGTCAAAAATCCTCATATTTTTATAGGACTCACATAACTTCTCATATTATCACCTCAAATTTTCCTAGAATTTTTAGAGCATAAAACGGTACCGAAAATACCCCTGGATGTGAACAGTTAGCAAGCTTTATTCCAGTTTTGTTCACTACCCGAACTGTTTGTACCAAAATAGTTCCTACGACTTTTGTACTAATTATTTTTGAGTTCTACCACTTGGATTTAGTAGTTAACTTATTTATCTAGCACCCCCCTTTAACGGATCGTAAAAAGAGTTTACGGATCTCAAGTTATGGACTTACAAAGTGCTAGAAAGTTAGGGTTTTCTAGCTCTTTAGAAACTAGTTTTACTTTTCTTGCTTTTGATCCAACTTTTGACATTCAAAAGGGTTAGATCTAAACATAAAATACTTATTAACATATAGATCTAATATTTTAGACCTCAAGATCATAAACTTCTTATCACAAAAATCAAACCAAAACAAAAGAAAATAAACTAGATTAAGGTTAGAAAAGTTATACTTTTGCTTGATTTTCCTTCCCCTTCTTTCTAGGCTTGATTATGGAGTTAGATAACAAAAAAAAACTCACTCCCTTCTCACCTCTATGGCTGCCGAAATCCTCCCTTCTCTCTCTCTCTTGTTTTTCTTGTTGTTTAGCTAAATGGAGAATGATAGATGAGAGAGAAATAAGGTGGGTTTTGTTTTACAAAAGAATTAGTTACTAGCAATATCTATAGATATATGAATTATATCTATATATTTGGCCATCATTAGCAAGCACACCTCTTACACATTATTTGACAAGTTGGTGATGGCTTGTCATGATTATTAGTACTTCTTTATTTATTCCTACAAGTAATCTATTAAAAATCAACAACTCACCATTTAGGACACCCATGCCGGCTGCCCTCTTCCTCTTTTGCCCCACTTTTTGGTCTTCTTTGATTGCTTTAATAAATTTATTAAGTTGGTAAAAATATCTTCTAAGTGGGTCATTAATTGGGCTTGGTTTTAAATCAATTTGGGTTCATTTTAATTAGTTTGGGCCACTACTTTTTCAAAGTTATTATTCCATGTTTTGTAATGTCCAAGAATTTTAAACCTTATTATCAAATTATTTTGATATGAGAAACTTATTTTATTTAATTTTTACGGGCTTAATTGGATCTATGTGGGGTATTATTTAATTATATGGTCCAATAAATTTTCTTTGCATTAAAGGGGTTCACTAATAGTTTGAACAAATTAGTGATTTAACCTTAGAATTGGTTGGCAAGAAATTGGGGAAATTAGATAAATAATTTTATCATTATCGGATTAAATAATTCGAATAAAGAATTATGGTTAAAATAAATATTTTAAATAAATAATTAATTGGTTTAGTTATTTAATTTAAAATATTAGAAATACAAGGTGGTTAATTTAATTGGGTCATTTTTCTTTTAATTGGACTGGACCCATTTTTCTTTTATTTCCGGATTGGGCCGAACCCATCTCTTCTCCATTTATTGGCCGGCCCAATTCCCTTTCAGCCGAATTAAACCCGTTCCATTTCTTTTGTTAACCGGCAAGTTCAATTGGGAGGGGTTTCAAATCAGCAGAAATTGATTTGGGGGAGATTAGTCAAGAACAAGAGAATCCAAAGCCCTAGCCTCCTAAATCGGATCAAACAAGTAGAGGGAATAGGCTAACTGAACCTAGCAACCCCAAACCTTCAATCAATCAGAGAGGGGAGACCGGAGGAAAGCGCCGGCGGCATCATGGATCGACCAGCGGGGAAAGCGGGAGAGCCATGGGCGACCGGGCGTTCGATGTTCGGACCAAAGGGTCCCAAGCGACCGGCGATTTGATCGGTGAGGGCACGCGTGGCTCAAGGTTCTGTCGGCAAATCACAGATGGCGTGGATGGGTATTGACAACCGATCGACAGCCCATCCCCCTCCTACCGATGGGTTTTGATGAACCAAATTGGGTAATAACCAGTCTAATTGGGTAAACAAACCTCTATAAATTTGACACCCAAACCTTAGACCAAGCTGCTGAATCCCTTGTTTGTGAGTCCAAATTAGAACAAAAAAAAATTTAGAAAGAGAGAGCCAGGGGAAGTCAGTCGCTCGGCGGTGAATGTCCGGCGTGATCGAATATTTTGGGCAAAGAAGGAGGACCGCCAACCGATCAAACCCAAGGTATTAAAAGGGGTCAATTGACTGTGAGAGTTTGTTTGATTTAGGTTACACACTGTATATTATTGTAATTGCCTTGGTGTGAAACTCAGACGTTGTATTATAATTGTTGGGTTTAAAAACCTGGTATTGGATTGTGTTAATTTTGTTTGGTTTTGATTTGGGAAATCTGGTATTGTGTTGTTTTATATTAGGTTGTGTTGAACCCTTGTATATTAAAGAACCTTAAGGTTCTGGCTTTCTGATGGTGCATTGAGTTTAGGCTAGTGTTAATGTTTTGAAAATGTTTGAGTAAGCACTGTGTCCCATTTGAGATATACACTGCTCTGTCAATAGACTGTTTATAGGAAATCAACCTTGGGTTATGATGGTGTTGTGGCTATTCTCAGTAACTGAAAATAGGTGTTAGTTATACATAATAATCGGGTTAACGAAGCTGAGTTGAGAATCTGTTTAAGATTTGCCCTTGTGTTGAATGATACTCCTGTTAGCTTGAAATGGGATTGCATGAAATGGTTATACCGTTGATTTTGGCAGGAAATAATCAACACATGATTCCATTAGTATTATGTAATAATGGTATTGCCTAACAATAATCAAATGACTAACATTGGCTTAATTATTGGTTGTTAGTTTGGGTTAATAGTGCACTTGTAAACTAATTAGTTATTATAACTAATAAATAAAATTAATAAAGTAATTATTTATTATTTATCAATATAATAATAAATAAAGATAATAAATATTTAATTATTATTTAATTGATATTAAATAATAATTAAATATGAATAAATGAGTAAATTAATTATTTATCAATAAATAATAAATAAGGATAGTAAATATTTATTAATAATTAAGTATGAATAAAATTAATGAATTAATTATTTATTACTTATCAATAAGTAATACATAAAGATAATAAATATTTAGTTATTATTTAATTAATATTAAATAATAATTAAGTATGAATGAAGATAATAAAGTAATTATTTATTATTTATCAAATAATAATAAATAAAGGTACTAAATATCTAATTAAGTATGAATAAGGTTATTTATCAATAAACAATAAACATTTAATTATTATTTAATTAGTATTAAATAATAATTAAGTATGAATAATAGTAATAAAATAATTATTTATTATTTAATAATAATAAATAAAGATAATAAATATCTAATTATTAACTAATAATAATTGGGTATGAATAAAGCTAATAAGGATAACAACTACTTAATCATTAATGAAATAATGATTAAGTATGAGTGAGATTAATAAGTTGATTATTTACTTTTGGCCTTAATAAATAAAGATAATAAATACTTAATGATTATTTAATTAATATTAAATAATAATTAAGTGTGTGTAGAATTAATACATTAAGTATTTAATTAATGTTAAATAGGGAACAAGGAATAATAATTACTCAATTACCCTTAAGGGTGAATAGTAATTAAGAGTAAAACTAAATAAGTGATCAATTATTTTTCTGTTGTCTTTAAACCAAAATAAATTTATTATTTATTTTATAAATAATAAATAAGGATTGTTAACCCATATTTAGAGACAGATAAGGGTAATAAATCTGAGTAATCGAAGAATAGTAATCATGATTAGCTACCATCATTTTAATAGCTAAAGATCATTAATTAATTTCTGTTTAGCTAATGTTAAATAGTAATTAAATGTAGATGGTGAATTGTTACCTGCTAAGTAAATGGTATAGTAAGGTGTGCCAATATACAACTATGCCATATTAATTGATAAGTCGATGTTATCCAATGATAGGTCACTCAAGATCAATTAATTAAAGCTAAAATTTATCTGTAGCTGAGCAAACAGGCAAGTTCTATCTTACTCAACTTTTACATTGAGCAAGCTTCTAAACCTTATGCATTGTTTTTAATTCGTGCAAAAAGGTATATATTATTGCAAGTTATTCTTTAAGCTTGAATCTTATCTCCAAGCATGCCTTAAGTGGTCTAATTACTTTCAAAATTATTCCACATCTATGTATTCATTGACATTCGCACTCGTGCATTTGAATTCGTATATTTATTAAAGTTCCGAAATTATGAACTATTCATGATTAAGCCTGAACCCTTGTTCGGTCAGGCAAGTATGTGAGAATTTATAAAAGCTATCCGAACCAATCGATGGTAAGGATTTTTAGACTGTATGAACACCCCTTTTATTATAGGGGAGTACCCCAGGTACCGTATATAAGGTACAAATAACAGAGTTAAATGTTATGCATACACATAGCGTACGCGAGGTCGATCCCCTCAAGTACTTATTCTGTAGCCAGTAACCAGAGGGTCAGCTAGCTATTGACTCCTTTGGAAGTTATTGTTCAAAGTCTACTTGACTACCAATTGTTCTAAAAGCATTTATTATTCTTGCTTCTGATAATTATATTGTTGAATTCTCTTTCTATATTCCCTTCATCATGATATATCCTTTATTGTTGTATTTTAAACTTGTTGAGCAAACTCGTTGCTAATCCTTGCTATATCATGACTCCATTGCAGCTAAACCCGAGACATCAGGAAAGAGCAAAGAAAAAGAAAAGATGAAGTGATAGGCTTCACGTAGCTGATTTTACTTTATGTTTAGTTAATTATTATAAATGTAATTTAAACCATGACATTTATTTAGGGTACGGATTTGTGTTAAGTATTTAAGGTTATTGTATCTTGGGACTAGTAACACCTTTCTAATGAACAACATATGTTTATTTCCGCATTTTAGTCAATGTATGTTGTTGGAGGTGAATGATGTATTGGATCGTGATGACCGGATCCGGGTATCTGGAGACCCGAATTTGGGGGCGTCACAGGTTGGTATCCGAGCTGTAGGTTATAAACTTTAGGATCGCTAAACCTAGGTTATGACCGTAGTTTTAAACTCGTATTGAGTACGCTAGGATTTGAATCGAGGAGATTCGGATAATGGCCTTATCTGGGGGTGGATTGTGGAATCTGCCAAGCCGAGTTGTACATGATAAAATATTATTTCATTTTATCAATGAATATATTTTATTATGATACTGATATCGTTGTCTCTGTCTGTGTTTGTAGGATGGCTGACAGGGAAGGGACTAGTGGGACCCAGGAGGAGGAGACATTAATAGATATACCAGTAGTTGCTAAGCAGTTGGTGGGGTATGCTCTTATTGCCCCAGGAGTACCGTTGGAGGAGTCCGAGCCAGGGGAGGACTATCTGGAGGAGTGGGTAGAGTCGGTCGTAGGCCGAGTCATGAGGTCCGGCAGTCAGGACCCGGATGCTAAGGAGGAGGACCCCGAGACCGAGGGAGAGGAGCCACCTGCTTATGTTGATGGCATGGGGTCCACTGCCAACGATATCATTGAGAGACTAACCAGCAGGAACGAGGAGCTGGAGGATCGGATAGCTCATCTGGAGGAGCAGAATCAGACCCATTAGTTCAGGGAGGACCAGTATAGGGATCTGGCTTACCAGCTCGAGCATGACCTGGGAGTAGCGAAGATACAGCTGCAGGGATACGAGTCCTCAGCGCAGCAGATCGGACCACTTCTACATCAGCTGGTGGCCCGGAACGCTGAGCTGAGAGAGAGGTGGGAGCAGAAGGCTCTGCAGATCGCCCACCTGAAGGCCGAGAAGGAGGCCATGAAGTTCGAGGTTGGGTTGGAGGTGTCTGAGAGGATGCATGTTAGAGAGGCCTGGGTTAGGGAAGCCAGGAGGGTTAACCAGTTGGAGGACCAGTTGGAGGCCAGAGCAGTGAGGATCGAGACCTTAGGTTTTGCCTTGGATGCCGCCTACAGGAGGCCCCGGACTGAGGTAGGGGAGTCTAGCCGCTCTGTTCGTCGCAGGGTCATGGGTGGGGCATTCTCTTCTAGTCAGCAGGCACGGATTCGTCACGACGTGCAGTGACGTGATAGGATGGTTGTTTTGTCTTTAGTACAGTCAGTCCCACTTTTTGTTATATTAGGGACGTATTCATGTTTGTCTTGTGAAACTCTATATTTGTTTTCATGTTTGGGGTAGCAGTTAAACCCCAACTTTTGTTGTCTTGAGGGATGAAAAGTTAGGATTCCCCACTTTTGTCTTAGGGGAATGTTTAATGATGGATAGGGTATGTAGTGGCGCATTTATAGAAGTATGCCACATGTTTAGTCTGAATGTAACAAACAGTGGTATATAAATATAAATGCAGATGTTTCACTTAAATCAAACGTGTTTGATAAATGTTTCTACTCTTGGTCGCTGATTTTAATGACATATTGTGTAAAATATAAAACTATAGGTAAAAGTCAGTGGTTTTTCCTTATCAAATCATGCCGCCGAGAGGAAGACCACGTAACCAGCGAGTCGAGGAGTCCGAAAGCGAGGTTGGAGATCAACCCAATCCAATGAGGATGTTCGTGGAGATGCTGGCAGAAGCCATGCAATCAAGGCCGCCACCTGGAAGGACCCAACCAGCACCCAAGCCAGTGCATCATCTGGTAAATTTTAAAGATTTCAAATTGGTTGGACCACCCGAGTTCAAGGGAACTCTTAACCCAATAGACGCACAGACCTGGATAGAAGAGATAGAGAAAGTCTTCGAGGTCGCACGAGTGGCCGAAGAATAGAAAACAGGATTTATCACTTTTATGGGATAGATTCAAAGAGCTATTCTTCAAAAATTACTTTCCGAAGAACACACAACAGGACATGGAAGTGAAGTTCCTGGAACTAAAGTAGGGGAATATGACTGTCGCCGAGTACGCGGCAAAGTTCAATGAGTTAGCCCGATTTGCCCCACATCAGCTGGACACCGAGGCCAGGAAGGCAAGAAGGTTTGAGTTGGGACTGAAACCATGGGTTCAGAAGTCAGTAGCGATACTGAAAATTAAGAACTTCTCGGAACTGCTGGAGAGAGCGATCATTGCGGAAGGGGGCAATGAAGCGGTGGCACGGTTCAACCAAGACAGGAAGAAGAATCAGGAGGTTGCCAAAGCGGGGAGCAGTGGGGGCAGCAACCCCAATAAGCGCAAATGGAATGAAAGCCAATCGTTCAGGAGCAATAAATCCGGAGGAGAGGCTAAGAAAAGTGGGAAGTGCAACAACTGCGGGAAGAATCACTCGGGGGAGTGCATGAATGGAAGAAGTGTTTGTTACCGATGCGGACAACCGGGGCATATGGCTCCGCAGTGTCCGAATAAGTCAAAGGGAGGATGTTTCTCTTGTGGATCACCCGACCACCAGATTAAGGATTGCCCGAAGAGGAAGGGTGATGTCGGGAGTGGCAACAGGAGCAACAACAACAGCAGAAACAGCAACCGACCGAGCTACGGAGCACCAACCAGTCAGGCTAATAGGCCAACGGCACGCACGTTCAACATGACCGTGCAGGATGCAATGGAATCCAAGGACGTGGTGTCAGGTATCATCCCAATCAATGATATAAATGCATATGTGTTATTCGATTCGGGTGCTACCTGCTCTTTTATTTCCGAAGAATTTGCTAGTCAGTTAAATATACCTCGTGAAAAGTTAGAACACCCTATGAACGTAGAAGTAGCAAACAAGGAAATTATCCCCGTAGAATACATTCATAGGAATTATTGTGCTGAATTGCGAGGATTTAAGCTCAATGTAGATTTGATACCAATTCGGCTGGGAGAGTTTGACGTAATCCTGGGAATGGATTGGCTATCAATCCACGGAGCAGTTATTGATTGTAAAGGGAAGTGTGTACACCTAAAGACTCCTAATAAGTCGAAGGTGGTATTTTATGGTAGTAAGTCACCAAAACAATCTTGTTGTCTTACTATGATGCAAACAAGGAGATTGCTTAAGAAAGGTTGCGTGTGTTATTTGGCCCATGTAATTGATACTCGCCAGGTCGGGGGTGGGATAAGTCAAATACCAGTCGTGAAGGATTTCACCGATGTCTTCCCCGAAGAGCTTCCGGGACTGCCGTCGGATAGGGAAATTGAGTTCGTTATCGATTTGGTACCGGGAACCGCACCAATATCGAAGCCGTCGTATCGGATGGCACATGTAGAAATGAAAGAGTTGATGGTTCAACTGCAGGAACTGTTAGACAAGGGTTATATCAGACCGAGTGTGTCCCCGTGGGGAGCGCCAGTTCTGTTTGTAAAGAAGAAGGATGGCTCTATGCGACTTTGTATCGACTACCAGGAGTTGAACAAAGTTACGATTAAGAATAGGTATCCGCTTCCTAGGATTGACGATCTATTTGATCAACTTAAGGGAGCGAAGTACTTTTCAAAAATCAACCTAAGTGTCGACGCCGGGTTTTCTCGTCCTTCGTCCTTTCCTATTTTAGCCTTTTGATTTAATGATTTTTGGAAAAGGTCGGCATTGAGTGTCGACGGGGTTTTGAAAGATCGCCTTTTATGATGAGCCAATTAACCAGAGTCGCCAGTTGGTATATTTGAAATGGATGTACCAACTCATCCAAGTTTCGTTTTTTTATAAATCGCTGGCTCATATGTGACTCCGAATTAATTGGTCTGCGAATCGAGATTCATAGAGTTCGGGGGCTTGCTTAAGCGAGGGGAAGGTGTTAGGCACCCCCCGACTTCCGTGAAACACGGTTACCGCAATCTCGATGCTTTCCTATCCCTTAATTCATGCATGTGTGTGTATGTGCGCGCGTGTGTGTGTGTGTGCTTATGTGAATGTTGTGGTGAGTTTGTATGAAAGAATCATTTGGATTTTTAGGGAAAGTCGTGCTTCAATTTGAGAGTGCTTTGGAATGTCCTTCGGCTTCTACGAGAAAGCTTTATTCTTTATTAGGAAGGTTTGATTTTAATTGTCAAAAGCTATGAGATTTTTCTTTAGGTGTTGTTTTGGCAAATCAAGAGTTTTTTAAACCTTCGTCAAAATAGGAATCGAGATCTATACGTTGCCTTGTGAATGTAATGACGGGCAATTTCTAGGATCTCTTTAACCCTATGCACAACGGTTTAATAAAACATCACTTTATTTACAAAATCATTTTGGGTGATGTTTGAAAGCGATTTTTCTTTAGCCTTCTCGTTGAATAGGAATCCACATTCATTAGCATTTCCAATTTTTTAGCCTCGTGACTCTAATAACCTAGTTTGCTTGATTTTATGAAAATCTTATCGTTTAGCTTTGAAATCAATTTCATCTCATAAATCAAATCGAGCATAAACGCGCGTCGGGGCTATTCATGGGCATGTAAGCCATCAAAATAACCCCAAACGCCTACAATCACAAATTTCACTATTTCGGGGCCTTAAACACGATTCTCGCCTTGGCGTCGTTTTAAGGCCCGACGATTACATATTTACAATGAAAGGTACATCGAATTTATTACATATATCAAAAGATGTCCATCATCGGATTTGGACCACGGGGTCGCTTTCCTAGGCTCACATCCAAAATCGCTACATACCCACAAGATCCTAAAAATAGCAATCTAAACAATCTATGCACGATACACCATTACAACGAGCTAAAATTTCACCAAATGGATATCATCGGGCCATTAAGAGGAATTTCGTTCCATTTGGAACCCTCACTAATAGCCCTCAATCCATAGATCCACAACAATACACAAGGAAACTACATTTAATATAATTTGGATGACAAAAGCTTAACAAAAATGGTAAAACAAAATGCTAAAACAAAGGATTTTTCACCTTGCAAATAATCCCAACAATATGTATGAATTTGTGTATTGAATAGAGTAGAAAATATGAGATGTAATCTCACAAAATGGGTACAATTTCTCTCTTCTTTTCTCTCTTTTCTCTCTATTTTTTCTTGCTGTTTTCTCCTTCTTTTTCTTTCTTTTTCCGCCGCTGCTGCTGCTGCACCTCTCTCTCCTTGTTCCTGTATGCTGAATGAGCTGAAATAGGCTGCATTAGGGCAGCCGCAGATTGATCTGCGGCTGGCCGCAGATGGATCTGCGGCTGGCTGGCCCACCCCCATCGCACTCAGCTGGTTTCCTGGTTTCGAGTCCCGTGCGCACCACCATTATTTTAATCGTTTGGCCGCAGATCAATCCGCGGCTGGGTGGGCTGATTTTCTCATTTTCCGAACCGCACCTCGACTCTCGTGTCGGATCATCGGTTTCTGCTGAAAGGCTTGCATTTTGCAGTCTGGGAACCGCTGGGAAACGTGCCACGTCATCCGGGAATGCCCATTTCGGACAGCCTTATTGTCACGTCAGCTTTGGTTGCCAATCATTGCGGTGGTGTTGGGCGTTCGCACTTGTGCCCATTCCCTCGCCCTCACAGGTCGGTTCATTTGACGATTTTGCCCTCCTGTCACGGTTAGTATACGAAGCGCAAAATTTGGGTGTCTACACTAAGAACAGGCTATCATCAGCTGAAGGTGAGGCAGGAGGATATCCCGAAGACTGCATTCAGGACTCGTTATGGGCACTTCGAGTTTCTGGCAATGTCATTTGGATTGACGAATGCACCAGCAGCATTCATGGATATGATGAACAGAGTGTTCAAGCAGTACTTGGACAAGTTCGTAGTCGTATTCATCGATGACATCTTAGTGTATTCGGAGACAGAGGAGGAACATGCTGAACATTTAAAGATTGTATTAGAAGCTCTCAGGAGGGAGAAGTTGTACGCGAAGTTTTCTAAGTGTGAGTTTTGGTTGCAGAGGTACAATTTCTGGGTCACGTCATCGACAAAAATGGTGTTTCGGTGGACCCAGCAAAAGTAGAAGCGGTTATCAATTGGGAGCAACCGAAGACGCCAACAGAGATCTGGAGTTTCTTGGGATTAGCGGGATACTATCGGAGATTCATCTAGGATTTTTCAAAGATAGCATCGCCATTGACCAATCTCACCAGAAAGACAGTTAAGTTCGTTTGGTCAGAGAAATGCGAGGAAAGTTTCATGGAGTTGAAAAAGAGACTTAGCCGAGCACCGGTGTTGACCTTACCAGACAACACTGGGGGTTTTATAGTGTATAGCGATGCGTTACACAAAGGTCTTGGCTGTGTGTTGATGCAGCACGGCAAGGTCGTGGCGTACGCATCACGTCAGCTGAAGGACTATGAGAAGGGTTACCTGACTCATGACTTGGAATTAACAGCGGTAGTTTTCGCCTTGAAGATTTGGAGGCACTACCTATACGGGGAGAAGTGCGAGATATATACAGATCACAAAAGTCTGAAATATATCTTCACTCAAAAGGAGCTGAACATGAGGCATCGCCGATGGTTAGAATTGATCAAGGACTACGACTGTGAAATTCTGTATCATCTGGGCAAAGCAAATGTAGTGATTGATGCCTTAAGTAGAAAAGGCAAGGTGAAATTGATGCAGCTGACAGTTCAAGAGGAGTTGATAAGGGACTTTGAACGTCTGGAACTGGAGGTTCAGTATCCGATGGAGACGGACGAAAAATTGTGTACCGTAACAGCAGGTCCGACTCTACTGGATAAGATAAAGGAGGCTCAAGAATTTGACGAGGAATGCATTGACATTAAGAAGCAACTATCGGAGGGAAAAACGTTGAAGTGCAAGATTGACAGCACAGGATTGCTGAGGTTCGAGGGAAGGGTCTGGGTACCGTACATACCAGACCTAAGGGAAGAGATATTACAGGAGGCCCATAATACGAGATTCTTGGTACATCCAGGTAGCACCAAGATGTATCAAGATCTGCGTCAGCATTATTGGTGGCCACATTTGAAAGGAGAAGTTGCAAAATACGTCAGCCGGTGTTTAACTTGCCAGAGGGTTAAGGCGGAGCACCAGCGGCCGAGCGGATTGTTGCAACCTTTGGAGATTCTAGAGTGGAAGTGGGAGCACATCACAATGGATTTTGTGGTAGGACTTCCAACAACATAGAAGGGTCTAGACGCCATCTGGGTGATTGTAGATCGTTTGACCAAGTCTGCCCATTTTCTACCGATCAAGATCAGGTATAAATTGGAGCAGTTAGCGAAACTCTACGTAAAGGAGATAGTATCGCGACATGGGGTGCCGGTATCTATTGTGTCTGACAGAGATCCGCGCTTCACGTCAATTTTTTGGAGAAGTCTATAGGAAAGAATGGGAACACAGTTGAGAATGAGTACGGCGTATCATCCTCAGACTGATGGTCAGAGCGAGCGAACAATTCAGACCCTGGAAGACATGCTTCGAGCAGTCGTGATGGATTTAAGTGGCAGCTGGGATGATCTCTTGCCATTGGTAGAGTTCGCTTACAACAACAGTTATCACGCTAGCATCGGTATGCCACCATACGAAGCGTTGTATGGAAGGAAGTGTCGAACACCATTGTGTTGGGATGAAGTTGGTGAACGGAGATTGTTGGGACCAGAATTGGTACAACAAACCGTGTAAATTGTTAAAGTAATAACACAGCGGTTAGTAGCAGCCCAGGATCGCCAGAAGAAGTATGTTGACTTACATCGTCAGAAACGAGACTTTGAAGTCGGAAGCTTTGTGTTTCTGAAGGTATCTCCCTAGAAAGGGAAGATCCGTTTTGGGAAGAAGGGCAAGTTGAGCCCTGGGTTCATAGGACCTTTTGAAATATTAAGGAGAATAGGCGAAGTGGCATACAAGGTAGCATTACCCCCTGAGCTTGAGCACATTCACAACGTGTTTCATGTATCAGTGTTACGTCCATATAAGCCAGACTATAAGCATGTCATCTCCTATGAACCAATTCAAGTCGAAAGGGACTTATCGTACGAGGAGATTCCTGTCCAAATACTTGATAGGAAGGAACAGAGGCTGAGGAATAAAACCATTCATTCTGTTAAAGTTCTCTAGAGAAACCACGCGGTGGAAGAAGCTACGTGGGAACTCGAAGAGAAGATGAGGGCAAATTACCCGCAGTTATTTGAGTAACCTTAGATTGAAATTCCGAGGACGAAATTTTTATAAGGGGGAGAGGATGTAATGTCCAAGAATTTTAAACCTTATTATCAAATTATTTTGATATGAGAAACTTATTTTATTTAATTTTTACAGGCTTAATTGGATCTATGTGGGTATTATTTAATTATATGGTCCAATAAATTTTCTTTGCATTAAAAGGGTTCACTAATAGTTTGAACAAATTAGTGATTTAACCTTGAGAATTGGTTGGCAAGAAATTGGGGAAATTAGATAAATAATTTTATCATTATCGGATTAAATAATTCGAATAAAGAATTATGGTTAAAATAAATATTTTAAATAAATAATTAATTGGTTTAGTTATTTAATTTAAAATATTAGAAATACAAGGTGGTTAATTTAATTGGGTCATTTTTCTTTTAATTGGACTGGACCCATTTTTCTTTTATTTCCGGATTGGGCCGAACCCATCTCTTCTCCATTTATTGGTCGGCCCAACCCTATTGGGTTGAGCCCAATTCCCTTCCAGCCGAATTAAACCCGTTCCATTTCTTTTGTTAACCGGCAAGTTCAATTGGGAGGGGTTTCAAATCAGCAGAAATTGATTTAGGGGAGATTAGTCAAGAACAAGAGAATCCAAAGCCCTAGCCTCCTAAATCGGATCAAATAAGTAGAGGGAATAGGCTAGCTGAACCTAGCAACCCCAAACCTTCAATCAATCAAAGAGGGGAGACGGGAGGAAGGCGTCGGCGGCATCATGGATCGACCAGCGAGGAAAGCGGGAGAGCCATGGGTGACCGGGCGTTCGACGTTCGGACCAAAGGGTCCCAAGCGACCGACGATTTGACCGGTGAGGGCACGCGTGGCTCAAGGTTCTGTCGGCAAATCACAGATGGCGTGGATGGGTATTGGCAACCGATCGACAGCCCATCCCCCTCCTACCGATGGGTTTTGATGAACCAAAATGGGTAATAACCAGTCTAATTGGGTAAACAAACCTCTATAAATTTGACACCCAAACCTTAGACCAAGCTGCTGAATCCCTTGTTTGTGAGTCCAAATTAGAAAAAAAAAATTTAGAGAGAGAGAGCCAAGGGAAGTCAGTCGCTCGGCGGTGAATGTCCGGCGTGATCGAATATTTGGGCGAAGAAGGAGGACCGCCAACCGATCAAACCCAAGTTATCAAAAGGGGTCAATTGACTGCGAGAGTTTGTTTGATTTAGGTTACACACTGTATATTATTGTAATTGCCTTGATGTGAAACTTAGACGTTGTATTATAATTTTTGGGTTTAAAAACCTGGTATTGGATTGTGTTAATTTTGTTTGATTTTGATTTGGGAAATCTGTTATTATGTTGTTTTATATTAGGTTGTGTTGAACCCTTGTATATTAAATAACCTTAAGGTTCTGGCTTTCTGATGGGTTATTGAGTTTAGGCCAGTGTTAATGTTTTGAAAATGTTTGAGTAAGCACTGTGTCCCATTTGAGATATACACTGCTCTGTCAATAGACTGTTTATAGGAAATCAACCTTGGGTTATGATGGTGTTGTGGCTATTCTCAGTAACTGAAAATAGGTGTTAGTTATACATAATAATCGGGTTAACGAAGCTGAGTTGAGAATCTGTTTAGGATTTGCCCTTGTGTTGAATGATACTCCTGTTAGCTTGAAATGAGATTGCATGAAATGGTTATACCGTTGATTTTGGCAGGAAATAATCAACACATGATTCCATTAGTATTATGTAATAATGGTATTGCCTAACAATAATCAAATGACTAACATTGGCTTAATTATTGGTTGTTAGTTTGGGTTAATAGTGCACTTGTAAACTAATTAGTTATTATAACTAATAAATAAAATTAATAAAGTAATTATTTATTATTTATCAATATAATAATAAATAAAGATAATAAATATTTAATTATTATTTGATTGATATTAAATAATAATTAAATATGAATAAATGAGTAAATTAATTATTTATCAATAAATAATAAATAAGGATAGTAAATATTTATTAATAATTAAGTATGAATAAAATTAATGAATTAATTATTTATTACTTATCAATAAGTAATACATAAAGATAATAAATATTTAGTTATTATTTAATTAATATTAAATAATAATTAAGTATGAATGAAGATAATAAAGTAATTATTTATTATTTATCAAATAATAATAAATAAAGGTACTAAATATCTAATTAAGTATGAATAAGGTTATTTATCAATAAACAATAAACATTTAATTATTATTTAATTAGTATTAAATAATAATTAAGTATGAATAATAGTAATAAAATAATTATTTATTATTTAATAATAATAAATAAAGATAATAAATATCTAATTATTAACTAATAATAATTGGGTATGAATAAAGCTAATAAGGATAACAACTACTTAATCATTAATGAAATAATGATTAAGTATGAGTGAGATTAATAAGTTGATTATTTACTTTTGGCCTTAATAAATAAAGATAATAAATACTTAATGATTATTTAATTAATATTAAATAATAATTAAGTGTGTGTAGAATTAATACATTAAGTATTTAATTAATGTTAAATAGGGAACAAGGAATAATAATTACTCAATTACCCTTAAGGGTGAATAGTAATTAAGAGTAAAACTAAATAAGTGATCAATTGTTTTTCTGTTGTCTTTAAACCAAAATAAATTTATTATTTATTTTATAAATAATAAATAAGGATTGTTAACCCATATTTAGAGAAAGATAAGGGTAATAAATCTTAGTAATCGAAGAATAGTAATCATGATTAGCTACCATCATTTTAATAGCTAAAGATCATTAATTAATTTCTGTTTAGCTAATGTTAAATAGTAATTAAATGTAGATGGTGAATTGTTACCTGTTAAGTAAATGGTATAGTAAGGTGTGCCAATATACAACTATGCTATATTAATTGATAAGTCGACGTTATCCAATGATAGGTCACTCAAGATCAATTAATTAAAGCTAAAATTTATCTGTAGCTGAGCAAACAGGCAAGTTCTATCTTACTCAACTTTTACATTGAGCAAGCTTCTAAACCTTATGCATTATTTTTAATTCGTGCAAAAAGGTATATATTATTGCAAGTTATTCTTTAAGCTTCAATCTTATCTCCAAGCATGTCTTAAGTGGTCTAATTACTTTCAAAATTATTCCACATCTATGTATTCATTGACATTCGCACTCGTGCATTTGAATTCGTATATTTATTAAAGTTCCGAAATTATGAACTATTCATGATTAAGCCTGAACCCTTGTTCGGTCAGGCAAGTATGTGAGAATTTATAAAAGCTATTCGAACCAATCGATGGTAAGGATTCTTAGACTGTATGAACACCCCTTTTATTATAGGGGAGTACCCCAGGTACCGTATATAAGGTACAAATAGCAGAGTTAAATGTTATGCATACACATAGCGTACGCGAGGTCGATCCCCTCAAGTACTTATTCTGTAGCCAGTAACAAGAGGGTCAGCTAGCTATTGACTCCTTTGGAAGTTATTGTTCAAAGTCTACTTGACTACCAATTGTTCTAAAAACATTTATTATTCTTGCTTCTGATAATTATATTGTTGAATTCTCTTTCTATATTCCCTTCATCATGATATATCCTTTATTGTTGTATTTTAAACTTGCTGAGCAAACTCGTTGCTAATCCTTGCTATATCATGACTCCATTGCAGCTAAACCTAAGACATCAGGAAAGAGCAAAGAAAAAGAAAAGATGAAGTGATAGGCTTTATGTAGCTGATTTTACTTTATGTTTAGTTAATTATTATAAATATAATTTAAACCCTGACATTTATTTGGAGTACGGATTTGTGTTAAGTATTTAAGGTTATTGTATCTTGGGACTAGTAACACCTTTCTAATGAACAACATATGTTTATTTCCGCATTTTAGTCAATGTATGTTGTTGGAGGTGAATGATGTATTGGATCGTGATGACCGGATTCGGGTATCTGGAGACCCGAATTTGGGGGCGTCACAGGTTGGTATCAGAGCTGTAGGTTATAAACTTTAGGATCGCTAAACCTAGGTTATGACCGTAGTTTTAAACTCGTATTGAGTACGCTAGGATTTGAATCGAGGAGATTCGGATAATGGCCTTATCTGGGGGTGGATTGTGGAATCTACCAAGCCGAGTTGTACATGATAAAATATTATTTCATTTTATCAATGAATATATTTTATTATGATACTGATATCGTTGTCTCTGTCTGTGTTTGTAGGATGGCTGACAGGGAAGGGACTAGTGGGACCCAGGAGGAGGAGACATTAATAGATATACTAGTAGTTGCTGAGCAGTTGGTGGGGTATGCTCCTATTGCCACAGGAGTACTGCTGGAGGAGTCCGAGCCAGTGGAGGACTATCCGGAGGAGCGGGTAGAGCCGGTCGTAGGCCGAGTCATGAGGTCCCAGACCGAGGGAGAGGAGCCACCTGCTTATGTTGATGGCATGGGGTCCACTACCAATGATATCATTGAGGGACTGACCAGCAGGAACGAGGAGCTGGAGGATCGGATAGTTCAACTGGAGGAGCAGAATCAGACCCACCAGTTCAGGGAGGACCAGTATAGGGATCTGGCTTACCAGCTCGAGCATGACCTGGGAGTAGCGAAGATACAGCTGCAGGGATACGAGTCCTCAGCGCAGCAGATTGGACCACTGCTACATCAGCTGGTGGCCCGGAACGCTGAGCTGAGAGAGAGGCGGGAGCAGAAGGATCTGCAGATCGCCCACCTGAAGGCCAAACAGGAGGCCATGAAGTTCGAGGTTGGGTTGGAGGTGTCTGAGAGGATGCATGTTAGAGAGGCCTGGGTCAGGGAAGCCAGGAGGGCTGACAAGTTGGAGGCCAGAGCAGTGAGGATCGAGACCTTAGGTTTTGCCTTGGATGCCGCCTACAGGAGGCCCCCGACTGAGGTAGGGGAGTCTAGCTAGCCGCTCTGTTCGTCGCAGGGTCATGGGTGGGGCATTCTCTTCTAGTCAGCAGGCACGGATTCGTCACGACGTGCAGTGACGTGATAGGATGGTTGTTTTGTCTTTAGTACAGTCAGTCTCACTTTTTGTTATATTAGGGACGTATTCATGTTTGTCTTGTGAAACTCTATATTTATTTTCATGTTTGGGGTAGCAGTTAAACCCCAACTTTTGTTGTCTTGAGGGATGGAAAGTTAGGATCCCCCACTTTTGTCTTAGGGGAATGTTTAATGATGGATAGGGCATGTAGTGGCGCATTTATAGAAGTATGCCACATGTTTAGTCTGAATGTAACAAACCGTGATATATAAATATAAATGCAGATGTTTCACTTAAATCAAAGTGTTTGATAAATGTTTCTACTCTTGATCGCTGATTTTAATGACATATTGTGTAAAATATAAAACTATAGGTAAAAGTCAGCGGTTTTTCCTTATCAAATCATGCCGCCGAGAGGAAGACCACGTAACCAGCGAGTCGAGGAGTCCGGAAGCGAGGTTAGAGTTTTGATCCGTAGTGACACTTTGCCACATTTACCATACTTAGTCAATTTAAGATAAATTGACTAATCTTACAAATTCATATCATAAAAAAATAATCATAGTAATAATAATAATATTAATAATCATTTCTTAAAATATACATTTATTATAGTAATCATAATTTTTATAAATAATCATATATCTTTAGTATAAAAATTAATTTATTAATAGAATATAATTTATAATTATCAACTATTTCTTTAATCAGAAATTTACTTGAAACCATATATGAAATAAATAAATATATATACATATTACATATTCGCATTCCTTTCCTTGCACACATCCCCATACTTGCATTAATATATAATAAAAATAATTTTATTATATAAAAAAAATTCATACGTAAAATTTCATATTTTAATATATCGAAAATCTTGGGTTATTACAATATTAAGGAATCTACGATTCCTAATTATATTTAATTTTCAACTCCTAAGGAAAGTGTCAGGATATGATTCAACTTCCTCTCTTTAAGGAGATTCAGTTTGATCCCATTAAGGTATCTGTCCTAATGAAGAGTTCTATTTCCATACGAGGATGGACATGAAATTGGTGGTGTGATCACTATAAATACAAGGTTAAACCCTAATTTTCAGGTATCTAATTATTTTTTAGCACTAAAGCAATAAACCTCTATTGTTGAACCTTATTCAGCTTGTATTTATTCTCACACCAGAGCTATCCCCCGGCGGCCCAGATCGTCAGTTCTCTGAGTGTGTTCTCGTTTCTGTGCAGGATTTGGCACGTATTTAGTGATTGGACGCGTGACGAATTCTTGACGTTAACATCGTGCGCTTCATGGAATCCGTCTTCAGGTGGGGGTTGGGGGTTGAGAAGAAAGAAAACATTGTGGCTATTATAGAATATGCTAGATTTGCTTAGTTAAGAAGTAGTTAATATAAACAGTACTTTTACATTACATTACAGTCTTAGGTGATTATTGGTAACACCACTCGGAGTACATGCATTTATTTAAATAAAGTACACAAACATATTAATTACTGAATCTTCACCCACATAGCAGAACTAGGTATACCTGCATGCACCACAAACAACAAGTAGTACCCAGGTGGTGCAATTTCAGGTGTTGATGGACCAACAACTGATAATCTAATAACATCGAATTTAGAAGGCGAAAGCTCAACTAGCTTCAGCACCACCATCCTCTGATTCATCGCAAACGAATGCGTTGTGAAGGATGGTGCAATGATTCTAGCTGATACAATCCCCATCTTAAGAAACGTGGGCACTCTGAAAATCACATTAAATGATTGATTGTATCCCAAAACCTCGTCTATATACACAATTGTAGGGCGTATCTGGTCATATCCCTCAGCTAAGTAAGGTGGCAAAAAGGCCTCCAAGCTGAGATCGGTAGGGTACTGTACGCCAGAGAAGTTGTAAAACACATGTGGATTGCTTCCTCCAACTAGAACCCGTCCATCTGTTAGTAAAATCGCCGTTGAATGGTAAAGTCGTGGCCTACTAGCCGCTTTCATGACCCAGAACCGGCTATTTTCCGCACCCTTTGGATGGTAAATCACTGGCCTTGTCACCGGATTTCGTGCATTTTCCCAGCCAGCCGTACCAGATCCTGCACCATTGACAATAATTACATCACCGTTGGGAAGAAGTAACATATCTCCCATTACGCGACCTAACGGCATGGTTTCCGTTACCCAATTAGGGTTTTCATCACTAATCCTCAACCGTCCACAAGTAGAACATGCCCTTATAAACGTCCCAAGGATTGCACTTGGAAACCCATTGCGGGGTGCGCCACCGCATATCATGACCTCAATTACAATGGGTCCATTTTCATTTTCATCTATTGGAAGCAAGACAGATGAGCCCGAGCTAGGGTAGTTCCGCGGATCATCTCCAGTAATGGAAGGGAATTCTCTCATGATACGATTTTTTTTGTAGTCTAACACTATTGATCTAGTGTTTGCGAAAATAAATAAGTTGCCATCAGGTAATAGGTGCACAAATGGATACAAGTTGTTTTCGCTTTCATCACTTGTTTCTCTAAGAAAATTGAGCCAATAAAAATGAGGTAACCCTTGGGCGCTTTTAGGATAAAACTCATAGTTGAATTGTCTCCGCCCACCTATGATAATAATACGTCCATCCGGAAGTATTTGGTTTGTGGCATACCATCTACGTTCGGACAAATACCCAGGGAACTCAACCCAATCGCAACTTCCATCATTACACGGGTCTATCGTCCGAACAACGTGATCACCATCATTATATCCACCCGTTTGAACTAGGGTTCCATTTTGAAGGATAGCGCCGGAGGAGCACCACGTGTCTGTTTGCACCATCAAAGCTCGGAACGTGTTAGTTCCGATATCGTACATTATAGAGTGAGCGGAACAGTCTCTTTTCAGGATGACTTCCGACGAATCAATCCGGCAGTGGCCGCTAGGAAGAGAGAGATTAGAAGAACCAAAATCAGTCCTATCAAACATAACTACTTTGTTGTTACGTAAAAGTTGCATATGCATGGCGGATATGCCGATACTTGCATGTAAGAGCTGCCATTCCCCTTGATTTCCAAGTAACTTTGGTAGCCATTGACTTACTGCCGGAGTACTAAATTGGGTTAAAAGTGAAACCAGAGACACATAGAAGGTGAGCAATCTGGAGGCCATAGTGTAGGTAAGGGAAAGAGAAGACTGTTGAAGAGTTGTTGGTGTAAGATTGGTACTGCAGTGAGGTTGGGAGATTGTAGGTATTGTGACATTAATTAATAGTTATATGTATATATAACTATTAATACATCTCCTTTTGTTTAGAATTTTTATAAACTAAAGAGAATGTGACAATAAAGTATGATTAATCATGTAAAGATGTGTAAGTTAGCATGAGATAATTAAGGATAAATTCGAGGTCAGGTCAAAGCTCAAAGCTCAAAGGGACTGGCATAAAGTAGAAGTTAGTTTAATGAGAGCAGAAATTGGAGGTCACTACCTCTGCAAGTCTAGAAAATTTAGTGAAGCCATCTTCACGTGATAAAGTCACTTGCAACTTTAGAGAAACGGCGCACCAGAGAAATATACTAATTTCACATAGGCCATACAAAAAATAAATCTGTAAATCTTAATAAGTTACCTTTGTATTGTGGGGCGATCATGGTAGATCATAGGATGGTCTAGTGTATCGTAGGACGCTGCAGACATGTTAACTAACAAGGGGACTTGTTAACTAACAAGGGGACTGTCAAGAGCTTCACTAGTCAATCGTAGAGTCACTTCACTGATCATAGAATGACTCTACCAAACTTGCTAAGGCACTACCAATCGTAGAGCTGTCATGACAGACCATAGGGTAGTTACAGGAACCGTAGAACAGATTGCATGAGTTCTTGAGTAAGTGTAACGATCGCGGATCGTGGGTAGCTTTGTAACGCGAGCCTACGAATTTTATTGAATAAATTAAACTTTTATTTATATTATTACGTGTTATGTGTGTGAATATTTTATTACTACATATGATGTGTATGTGATAATTTTTGATTGATATTATTTTTATTGGAGTTGATTAAATCATTAGAGAAATAGCACTAAAACGCTATTTACGCCAAGCCGCCTTTTCAATTTTATGACTTTTCATAATTTCGTCAAAGCGTTAATGAGAGGGGCTAATAATCCAAGTGTGGGATTTTATTTGAGCCCAATTGAATTTTTATTAGAGGCCCAATTGGTATTAAATTAGAAGTCCAAGAGTGGCCCAAGTTGAAGCCCAAAACCTATGGGTCAAGTCCATGACCCAAACCCGCACTCCATGACCCAAAACCCATAACCCATGAAGGGAAATGGGTTATGTAATCAGCTGAGAATTGGAGGAGGAAGAGTACGGGAGAAGGAGTGAAGAAGAGAGGATAAGAGAAGCAAGAACGTGGGTTGCATGAGTAGAAGCAAATTCTTGCATGTGGTAGAGGAAAAGGAAGGAGGAACAAATGGGGAGAAGGGAGGGGGATTACCCGGGCATGGAGAGGAGCAAAGCTCACTCTCCCAGCCATGGGGAGCTGATGCGGGAGAGCATGCTCAGCTCCTCCCACCTCCAAGAACATCTGACCAATCCTCTATATATACTCCTCCATTTCATAGCTTCCATTCCTTTGATTTTTGCTAAGTTAGAAACTGAAAACTTGAGAGAAAATAGTGAAGAGAGTGTTCATGGGTGAATTGAGGAAGAAGAAAGAGTGTGGTAGCAGCTGCTATTTGATTCATTAACACCTTAGAACAAGCTCAAGAGGTATGCAATATAGAGCTTAGCTCATTTCCACATTCTTTCCAAGTTTCTAGTTTTGCTATGATTGCTTGTTGGAGTAATGTTGCTGAAATTGCTTGGTTGTTCATGAACGTGTGTATATGTTGTTAGCTCTGTATAAAGCTTGTTAATAATGTGTAAAAGTGGAACAATGAATGAGAATCAAACATATGCTTAAGGAATCAAGAAATGGACTGAAATGGACATTAGTGGACTGTTATTCATGTTTTGTTAATAATGAAGTTGTAATCATCTTGGTTTGGTTATGTGCATTGGTTGTGTATTGTTGGTATATGCCAAGAAGGTATGAGTAATGATTTCAATGGGAAATCTGGACTAGAGTATAATGAAACTCTACTCCAATGTGAGTTTTCAACTCATGCCCACCAACTATTTGGTTTAATGTCCAAGAGAATGATTTCTCTAAGGAACATGAGAATTAGAGATGATTAATTGATTAAATGATGTTAGGATGCCTAGCTCAGTTGTAAAAGCATGTTTTGAGTCATATAGACTTGTTGTTTAATGGCTAAGAAGCAAATGGGACGGAATCATTGGTTTGGATTTTTGGGTTCTGCAGTAGCAGAACTTGAAAGTCCCTGGATGCAGAGTGGCGCAGCTGCGCCACTCCCAAGCATCGCACCTGCGCAGCTGCGCTGGGTTGCAGAGCTGGAAGTCCCTAGATTAGAGTGGCGCAGCTGCGCTGTGACGCCCCCAAATTCGGGTCTCCAAATACCCGGATCTGGTCATCACGATCCAATACAAACATTCACCTCTACAACATATGATATCTAATAGTGCGGAATATAATAAACATACGTTGTTCATTACAAGGTGTTACTAGTCCCAGAATACAAATAACCTTAAACATTTACACAAAATCATACCCTAAATAGCCATTAGGGTTTAAATTACATTAACAGAAATTAACTATATGTAAATCTAAAATCTACTACATGAAGTCTATTACTTCATCCTTTCTTTTCCTTTGTTCTTCCCTGACGTCTCGGGTCTTTTCCTTTGTTCTTGCCTGTTTGCTCAGCTACAATTAAATCTTAGCTTTAATTACTTGACCTTGGATAACCTATCAGTTGGTAGAGTTGGTTTATTCATTAGCATTGCGTAATTATAAACAATTCACCGAATTTAATTACTACCTAGCCATCAGCTAACAAAATTTAATGGCCTCTAGTTATTATTTAAGATAGACAATAGTTAGTCATGGTTACCTATCATTTGAGTACCCTTCTAAATGTGGGTTAAAATTCCTTATCTATCAGTTACAAGATAATTAATGAATTTAACATGATTTGATAATAACCAAATAGTAATTGATCCCTTACTTAATCTTTTATTTATTAAGGGCCACCGATAATCTTATTAATCTCCCTCATACTTAATCATTATTTCAGTAATGATTAAGTAGTTATTTATTATTAATAAATAATTCTTTTATTATTATTCGTACCTAATTATTAATAAGTATTATTTTAAGTAATAACAATTAATTTTATCATTTGTTCATATTTAATTATTATTATTATTTAATAATTAAATATTTATAACACTAAATTATTAGGTGGGGTTGAATAATAATTACATAGTTATTACCCTTATTTATTATTTATTGGGAGATAATGAATGATTATTAACTTTATCCATACTTGACTATTATTTACCAATAATCAAATATTTAAAATAAAATTTATTTTATTAACCTTATTCATTATTATTTAATATAAATTAAATAATAATTAACTATTTATTATCTTTATTTATTATTTATCGCTAAATAATAAATAATTATTTGGAATTTATATTCATACTTATTTATTATCTAGTACTAACTAGACAATAGTTATTATAAATAAATAAATAACTATTTTATAAATTGTATTCATTTATACCTTGAACAATAATTATATTCTTATTTTCTTTGTTTTATATAATAATTATTTCTTTACTGAAATCAAATGAGTTAGACAACCAACCTAGGAAAATATTTCAAGTATTACTAAGTCACTGCTATCGAATAATATAACGAGCTCCTACAATGTCTACTTCAAGTTGTCCAGATTTATCAATCATTGCAATAGAAAAATCCCAAACAGATTCATATGACACACTGAGTTGGGTTCTATAACTTGTTAAAGATTAATTGTTATATATACAAGACTGTTAATGAACACAATGAGCACCAATCTGAAAAAAAAGAAATCTGGCCCAAACACACTACATTAGGCTTGGTTGCATTAACCAAGAATACAACACACATGTGTTCCAGTTTCTGTGAACAGCCCAGATTACTAGCTCATATTAAACAGGGGTTAAGTTTTGCATTCACAATGGTTGTTGACAGCACAATTGACTCTAATAAGGAACCATCCCATTCAGGCATTATCACAGACATTTGGTAGGCAACTGAGACTCGGCTCAAGCCAACCATTGTTCCTTATTGAGCTGCCAGAGAAATACAACCCAAAAAGGAGCAACACAGCACAGTTTTGCCAAATCAATTCCAAACAAAATTAGCACATATTACAACTAATATCGTGTATTCATGGTTCAACCAACCAAAACATCAATACCAATTTAATACAGATTCCAAATTAAAACTAAACCACAAACAAAGAAATCTAATACTAGGTTTTTAAACCCTAACACTATCATACAAGGTCTGATTTTCAACCCAAGCAATTACAACATTACACAGTGTAACTTAAATTAACAAAACCATTACAGTATTTTAACAATCTATTTCTATACCTTGTGTTTGATCGCGCCGCTGTCCTCCTCCTTCTCCCACAGTACACAACCCAGTTGGGCATCAACAGTGGCTTCTTGCTGCAATTACTTCCTCTGAGATTTTCGAACCCTAATTTCTAACTGAGAACTCTCAACAAAAGAATTGATGATTTCAGGGGTTTGGGGGTTTAATTTATAGTAAATCTTTTACCCAACTAGCTGGGTATTATCCCTAATTAACTGGTCATTGACCGTCGGTAGGAAGGAGGGCTGTGATGGTGACTTACCGGCTGGCCTTTGAGCCGTGTGCCTCGCCGGTCACTTCGCCGAAAAGCTGGGACCTTTGGTCCGTTCGATTCTTCTGCTCAGTCGCTTCCTCAAACCCTCGATTAACCGCCGGTCGACGTTCCTCCCGTCCTTCGCTTGTCTGGTCGATTGCTTCACGTTGTCGCCGGCGTACGCCTGGCGACTCTTCCTTCAGTCAAATCGTTTCCCCCGTTCGATTGATTGAAAAGCCAGAGGTTATCTTGGTTGGGTTTGAGGGTATGAGCTCTGATTTGGCTAAATCCCCAAATTGATTTCCACCGGCCTCATATTACCCCATTTACGCTACCAGTTTCCCTTATCAGCTAGGAGATCCGACCCATGCCCCATGATTTAACCCGACTGGACTAGGCGATTGGTTGGGCTCAACCCAAGGAAGTTGGGTTGGTTGGAAAAAAAAAATGGCCCAAAAGAAATAAAAAGAATTGGGCTGGGTCAACTAATAGAAATAAAAGAGATGGTCCAAATGAATTACCCACCTTATATTTTATCATTTTAAAATTAAATCCTTAACAAGTTAATTAAGTATTTAAAGTATTTATTTTAACCATAATTCTTTATTTGAATTATTTAATACGATAATGATAAAATTATTTATTTAATTTTCCAAATTTGATGCCAATCAAATGCTTAGGTTAACCCACTAATTTATTCAACCTACTAGTGAGCCCCCTTAAGGTAAGGAAAATTATTGAACCATATAGTTATTTAATTAAATAATAATTATTACAGGGATCCAATTAAATTGGTAAAATTAATTAAAGTGAATTTCATTTATTAAAATAATTCGATACAATGTTTAAAAAATTTCTGGGCATTACATCCTCTCCCTCTTATAAAAATTCCGTCCTCGGAATTTCAATCTAAGGTTACTCGAATAACTGGGGGTAATTTGCTCTCATCTTCTCTTCGAGTTCCCACGTGGCCTCTTCCACCGCGTGATTTCTCCAGAGAACTTTCACCGAGTGAATGATTTTATTCCTCAGCTTCTGCTCTTTTCTATCCAGTATTTGAACAGGAACCTCCTCGTACGATAAATCCCTCTCGACTTGAATTGGTTCATAGGAGATGACATGTTTATAGTCTGGCTTATATGGACGTAGCACCGATACATGAAACACGTTGTGGATGTGCTCAAGTTCATGAGGTAATGCTACCTCGTACGCCACTTCGCCTATTCTCCTTAGTATTTCAAAAGGTCCTATGAACCTAGGGCTCAATTTGCCCTTTTTCCCAAAACGGATTTTGCCTTTCCAGGGGGATACTTTCAGAAACACAAAACTACCGACTTCAAAGTCTCGTTTCTGACGATGGAAGTCAGCATACTTCTTCTGGCGATCCTGGGCTGCCACTAACCGCTGTCTTATTACTTTAATAATTTCCACGGTCTGTTGTACCAATTCTGGTCCCAACAATCTCCGTTCGCCAACTTCATCCCAGAACAACGGTGTTCGACACTTTCTTCCATATAACGCTTCGTACGGTGGCATACCAATGCTAGCGTGGTAACTGCTGTTGTAAGCGAACTCTACTAATGGCAAGTGACCATCCCAATTGCCTCCTAAATCCATCACAACTGCCCGGAGCATATCCTTTAGGGTCTGAATTGTTCGCTCACTCTGACCATCAGTCTGAGGATGATATGCCGTACTCATCCTCAACTGTGTTCCCAGTCTCTCCTGTAGACTTCTCCAAAAATTTGACGTGAATCGCGGATCTCTGTCTGACACAATAGAAACCGGTACTCCATGCCGTGATACTATCTCCTTCACGTAAAGTTTCGCCAACTGCTCCAATTTGTACCTAATCTTGATCGGTAGAAAGTGGGCAGACTTGGTCAAACGATCTACGATCACCCAAATGGCGTCTAGACCCTTTTGTGTTGTCGGGAGTCCTACCACAAAATCCATAGTAATGTGTTCCCACTTCCATTCTGGAATCTCCAAGGGTTGCAACAATCCGCTCGGCCGCTGGTGCTCTGCCTTAATCCTCTGGCAAGTTAAACACCGGCTGACGAACTCTGCAACTTCTCCTTTCAAATGCGGCCACCAGTAATGTTGACGAAGATCTTGATACATCTTGGTGCTACCCGGATGCACCGAAAATCTTGTATTATGGGCCTCCTGCAAAATCTCTTCCCTTAAGTCTGGTACGTAGGGTATCCAGATCCTTCCCTCGAATCTCAGCAATCCTGTGCTGTCAACCTTATACTTCGAGGCTTTTCCCTCCGATAACTGTTTCTTAATGTCAATGCATTCCTCGTCAAATTCTTGAGCCTCCTTTATCTTATCCAGTAAAGTCGGACATGCCGTTACGGTACACAACTTTTCGTCCGTCTCCATTGGATACTTAACCTCCAGTTCCAGGCGTTCGAAGTCCCGTATCAATTCCTCCTGGTCTGTCAGCTGCATCAATTTCACCTTGCCTTTTCTACTCAAGGCATCAGCCACTACATTTGCCTTGCCCGGATGGTACAGAATTTCACAGTCGTAGTCCTTGATCAATTCTAACCATCGGCGCTGCCTCATGTTTAGCTCCTTTTGAGTGAAGATATATTTCAGACTTTTATGATCTGTATATATCTCGCACTTCTCCCTGTATAGGTAGTGCCTCCAAATCTTCAAGGCGAACACCACCGTGGCTAACTCCAGGTCGTGAGTCGGATAACCCTTCTCATAATCCTTCAGCTGACGCGATGCGTACGCCACGACCTTGCCGTGTTGCATCAGTACACAACCAAGACCCTTGTGTGATGCATCGCTATACACTATGAAACCCCCAGTGTTGTCCGGTAAAGTTAACACTGGTGCTTGGCTAAGTCTCTTTTTCAACTCCATGAAACTTTCCTCACATTTCTCCGACCAAACAAATTTAACTGTTTTCCTGGTGAGATTGGTCAACGGCGATGCTATCTTTGAAAAGTCCTGTATGAACCTTCGATAGTATCCCGCTAATCCCAAGAAACTCTGGATCTCTGTTGGCGTCTTCGGCTGTTCCCAGTTGATAACTGCTTCTACTTTTACTGGGTCCACCGAAACACCATTCTTGTCTATGACATGACCCAGAAACTGCACTCTCTGCAACCAAAACTCACACTTAGAAAACTTTGCATACAATTTCTCCCTCCTGAGAGCTTCTAATACAATCTTTAAATGTTCAGCATGCTCCTCCTCTGTCCCTGAATACACCAGGATGTCATCGATGAATACGACTACGAATTTATCCAAGTACTGCTTGAACACTCTGTTCATCATATCCATAAATGCTGCTGGTGCATTCGTCAATCCAAATGACATTACCAGGAACTCGAAGTGCCCATAACGAGTCCTGAATGCAGTCTTCGGGATATCTTCCTGTCTCACCTTCAGCTGATGGTAGCCTGTTCTTAAGTCGATCTTTGAAAAGTACTTTGCTCCCTTGAGTTGATCGAACAGATCGTCAATTCTAGGAAGTGGATACCTATTCTTAATCGTAACTTTGTTCAACTCCTGATAGTCGATACAAAGCCTCATTGAACCGTCTTTCTTCTTTACAAACAGAACTGGCACTCCCCACGGGGACACGCTCGGTTTGATATAACCTTTATCTAACAGCTCCTGCAGTTGCACCATCAACTCTTTCATTTCTACAGGTGCCATCCGATACGGCGGCTTTGATATTGGTGCGGTTCCCGGTGCCAAATCGATAACGAACTCGATTTCCCTGTCCGGCAGTCCCGGAAGCTCTTCGGGAAAGACATCGGTGAAATCTTTCACGACTAGTATTTGACTCATCTCATCCCTTACTTGACGGGTATCAACCACATGGGCCAAATAACATATGCAACCTTTCTTGAGTAATCTCCTAGTTTGCATCATAGTAAGACAACAAGATTAGCTTGGTGACTTACTGCCGTAAAATACCACATTCGACTTATTAGGAGTCTTTAGGTGTACACATTTCTTCTTACAATCAATAACTGCTCCGTGGGTTGATAGCCAATCCATTCCCAGGATTACATCAAACTCTCCCAGTCGAATTGGTATCAAATCCACATTGAGCTTAAATCCTCGCAATTCAACACAACAATTCCTATGAATGTGTTCTACAGGGACAATTTCTTTGTTTGCTACTTCTACGTTCATAGGGTGTTCTAATTTTTCACAAGGTAAATTCAACTGACTAGCAAATTCTTCGGAAACAAAAGAGCAAGTAGCACCCGAATCAAATAACACATATGCATTTATATCATTGATTGGGATGATACCTGACACCACGTCCTTGGATTCCATTGCATCCTGGACAGTCATGTTGAACGTGCGGGCTGTCGGTCTGTTAGCTTGACTGGCTGGTGTCCCATAGCTCAGCCGGTTATTGTTCCCGCTGTTGTTGTTGTTCCGGTTGCCGCTCCCGGCGTCACCCTTCTTCTTCGGACAATCCTTGATTTGGTGGTCGGGTGCTCCACATGAAAAACACCCTCCCTTTGGCTTATTCTGACATTGGGGTGCCATGTGCCCCGGTTGTCCACACCGGTAACAAACACTCTTTCCCTTCATGCACTCCCCCGTGTGGTTCTTACCACAATTACTGCACCTACCTGGCTTCTTCACCTCCCCTCCCGATTTGTTTCCCCCGGATGACTGACTCTCAGTCCACTTGCGTTTATTGGGGTTACTGCCCCCGCTGCTCCCTGCTTTCGGGCCCTCATGTCCCTTTTTCTTTTCTTGATTGTATTTGGCCAGGGCCTCACTGCCCCCCTCTGCAATGACCGCCCGTTCCAACAGTTCTACAAATGTCTTGATTTTTAGTACCGCAACAGAACGGTATAACCATGGTTTCAACCCTTGCTCAAACCTACGAGCTTTCCTTTCCTCGGTGCTGACCTGGTGAATTGCAAACCGTGCCAATTCATTAAACTTAGCCGCGTACTCAGCCACAGACATGTTTCCTTGTTTGAGTTCCAGGAACTTGATTTCCATCTCTTGCTTCATGCTCTCTGGAAAGTAATTTTCCAAGAACATCTCCTTGAAACGATCCCAGGCGACAATGCCTCCTTCCACTCGGCCCCTGTTGGCCTTCCACCAGTAGTTTGCCTCGCCTTTTAACATGAAGGTAGCAAAACTCGTTTTCTGTTCCTCTGCCACCCTTGCCACCTCAAAGACCTTCTCTATCTCTTCTATCCAGGTTTGTGCTTCTATTGGGTTAAGAGTTCCCTTGAACTCGGGTGGTCCGACCAATTTGAAATCCTTGAAATTTGCCAGATGATGCACTGGCTCGGCCGCTGCTTGGGCCCCTCCCTGTGGCGGCCTTGATTGCATGGCTTCTGCCAGCATTTCTGCAAACATTCTCATCGGGTTGGATTGATTTCCAACTTCGCTTTCTGATTCCTCAACTCGTTGGTTACGTGGCCTTCCTCTTGGCGGCATGTTTGGATAAGGAAAATCCGCTGACTTTTACCTATAGTTTTATATTTTACACAATATGTCATTAAAATAAGCAATCAAAGGTAAAATATCTATCAACACATTTGATTTAAGTGAAACATCTGCATTTATATTCGTATACCACTGTTTTGTTACAGGACTAAACCTGTGGCATACTTCTATAAATGCGCCACTGTGTGCCCTATCCATCAATAACCTTTCCCCCTAGACAAAAGTGGGGAATCCTAACCTTTCATCCCTAAAGATCACAAAAGTTGGGGTTTAACTGCTACCCCAAGCATAAATACAGATATAAAGCTTCACAAGACAACATAAATATGTCCCTAATATGACAAAAAGTGGGACTGACTGTACTAAAGAAAATCAACTGCTCCATCAAATCACTGCTCATCACGACGGATCCGAGCCTGCTGACCAGAGAATGCTCCATCCCCGACCCTGCGACGAACAGAGCGACTGGACTCCCCTACCTTAGTCTGGGGTCTCCTGTAAGCTGCATCTAGGGCATGGCCTAGGGTCTCTATCCTCACAGATCTGGCCTCTAACTGGTCCTCTAGCTGATCAACCCTCCTGGCCTCCCTGGCCCAGGCCTCCTTGACGCGCATCCTCGCAGCCACCTTCAGTCCCGCCTCGAACCTCATAGCCTCCTGTTTCGCCCTCAGGTGGGCGATCTGTAAATCCCTCTGCTCCAGTCTCTCCCTCAACTCAGCGTTTCGGGCCACTAGCTGATGTAGCAGTGGTCCGACCCGCTGTGCTGATGACTCGTAGCCCTGCAGCTGTACCTTAGCCACCCCTAAGTCATGCTCGAGCTGGTAGGCTAAGTCTCTGTACTGGTCCTCCATAAACTGATGGGTCTGGTTTTGCTCCTCCAAATGAGCGATCCGAGCGTCCAGCTCCTCATTTCTGTCAGTCAATCCCTCGATGATATCATCGGCAGTGGACCCCATGCCATCAATATCAGCAGGTGGCTCCTCTCCCTCAGTCTCGGGGTCCTCCTCCTCAGCCTCTGGATCCTGACTGCCCGACCTCATAACCCCACCTACTACCGGCTCTGGTAGCTCCCTAAGGTAGTCCTCCTCCGGCTCGGACTCCTCCTGTAAAAATCCTGGGGCAGTAGGAGCATAGCCCACCAGCTGCTCCGCAACTACTGGTATGTCTGTAAATACCTCCTCGTCCTCACGGGCTCCACTAGTCTCCCCTACGGCAGCCATCCTACAAACACACAAAAACTATCATTAGTACAGCAATAAAATATATTCATTGAAGAAATGAAATTATATTTCATTGGGTACTACTCGACTTGATGAATTCCCAATTCATCAAAACCACATATGATAAATCTCCTCGATTTATCTCCTAATACTCGATACGAGTTTACTATAAAGGTTATAACCTAGGTTTCGCGATCCTAAAGTTTATAACCTACAGCTTTGATACCAACCTGTGACGCCCCCAAATTCGGGTCTCCAAATACCCGGATCTGGTCATCACGATCCAATATAAACATTCACCTCTACAACATATGATATCTAATAGTGCGGAATATAATAAACATACGTTGTTCATTACAAGGTGTTACTAGTCCCAGAATACAAATAACCTTAAACATTTACACAAAATCATACCCTAAATAGCCATTAGGGTTTAAATTACATTAACAGAAATTAACTATATGTAAATCTAAAATCTACTACATGAAGTCTATTACTTCATCCTTTCTTTTCCTTTGTTCTTCCCTGACGTCTCGGGTCTAGCTGCAATAAAATCATGATATAGCAAGAATGAGCAACGAGTTTGCCCAGCAAGTTTAAAGTGCAACAATAAAGATATATCATGATGAAGGGATATTAAAGGGATTTCAACAATAGAATAATCAGAAGCAAGAACATTAAATGCTTTTAGAACAATTGATAGTCAAATAGACTTTGAACGATAACTAAAGGGACATATCCTAAAAATAAATAATTTTTTTTTTGAACAAAAATACATATCTTAAATCACATAAAAACTAAATTAAAAACACACAAATACGAAGTACTACCCCCAAACTTAAACTTGACATTGTCCTCAATGTCTGATATAGGAAAAATTAAAATAGAAGACTTCCCTGAAACCGTGTCAAGCGCCATTAATATCATCTTTCAATACCTCTAAGTTGGGAGCGTACCTGAAAGCAAATGACTAAAGAAATTAAAATGCAATTAAACCACTAAAATGCAATCAAACAAAAATAAAAACAAAATAGTAAACTTGGGTTGCCTCCCAATTAGCACTTGGTTTATAGTCCTTGGCCCGACTTTATTTAAAATAGGAAAACAAGTTCAAAGTAAGATCAATTCAATTAAAATTAATATTGGAAAAACATTAGAAAACTAATTCCCCGGCAACGGCGCCAAAAACTTGTTGTCCTTTTTGTATATGAACAATTAACGCGCAAGTATACGCGGTCAACAAGTAATAAAGTGATAAGAGAGAGTTGTCGAACCCACAGGGAATTATCTCTAATGAACTTCCAAGTACCAACTTCATATCGTCTCGATCTTATTTAAACAATTTGATTGAAGAGATAGATAAAGGTTACATCTAAATTGCATAAATAAATAACATAAATAGATAAATAAGGGTCTAAGATTATAATTTCCCCCATACAAATATTTTGTCAAACACTTGGTGTGCAATGCTTTGTTCAAATCTCTTAACTCTCCTTTAGATCAATTAACCACATAGAATTACCAACCGAGAAATTCACCATATTCATAAGCCTCTCTCGATGGTCATATGAAAATCACCCATACACGGCACATAGGTATATGTCTATCCCACATACTAGCAAGCAATTCAATTCTATGAATAATCAACAAGACACACGTCACTAAATCTTAGTCAATCACCCATCAAACAAATGAACTTTCGCATAGGGAGTCATTAAGTTTGTAATCTCATAATGGTTACACACGGCATTTAGGTATATATCTATCCTAAATACTAGCAAGTCACCTATTCTCAAAGATAATTAATAAGACACACGTCACAATAATCTTATTATCCACCCTCAAGAATCTTTAACTCTCGCATGATATCATAACTAGGTCTCAACCTATAATCCGTTCGTCAATTTCATATAGGTTCCCAAGGTAATTACGAGCCAAGCAATTAATCTATAAGCATAGGTTATGATAACCAATTCATATGAGCAACAATAATCAAAAGGAAGAGAAAATCCATTCAAATTAAGCAATGAGTTCAATTACAATCTTAAATTAAACACTAATTACATAGAGAAAAAGATAAAGAAAGATAAAGGATGGCTTCCCCATTGTTGTTGGATGAAACTTCATTGAAGCACCTCCATTGAAGCTCCTCCAAGCTTTAGAAGAACCATGGCCTAGGGCCATGGCCTCCCTCTCTTTGCTCCAAGCCTCCTCTACTCCTTAGTTGCTAATTTCTATCTTCTATATCCTCCTATTTCGTGCCTCCAAGAGCTGATATAAGTCCCTGGATGCCCTAACCTAGCTTAGCACCTCCAAAATGACCAAAAAACCCAAAAAATCTGCTGTTGTCCGCGACGAGCTCGCCCCGGCGAGCTTTTTGGCCTGCGTTTTCTCGCCCCGGCGAGATCTCGCCGCGACGAGGAATTTGTGTAGGAAATTCCCGCCCCGGCGAGCTCCAGTAAAATGACCATAACTTCTTCGTCCGAACTCGGATTAAGGCGATTAAATAGGCTATGGAAAGCTAAGAAGTAGCTCTACAACTTTCATAACTGGAGTTGGACGAGTAAATGGCCGGAGCAAGGTTCAAATTGAGCCCGAAGCAAATGCTGTGTAAAAGTCATGCAAAATCCGATGGTAAAATGACCATAACTCTCTCATACTAACTTCAAATTGGATGATTCAAGATGCTCTGGAAAGCTAAGACAAAGATCTACAACTTTCATTCTTTGAGTTTTGAGAGATTCGGATTGCATCATGGGTCAAATGGAGAAACAAGCAGCGGGAATGCTAGATTCAAGCCAAAAACGCATCGATCCAAATGGCCTTTATTTCAATACCTACAAAACAACGTAAAAACACATAAAAGCACACAAATACATATAAAAGTAATACAAAACTATATTACACAACAATAAGATGAAAACACATAAAACCAAACGAAATAGCTAAAGACTTACACATTATTAAGGCTAAAAGTACCCAATTTGTGTGTATAAAACACACTCATCAAATACCCCCAAACTTAAACCTTTGCTTGTCCTCAAGCAAAACACACAAACTATAAAAATTAAACATTTCTAAATAAAAACCATCTTGAGCAATGAGTTAATAAGCTAACCAATGGTCTCAAAGCATAAACACAATAAAGTTCAAGGAAACTTTCAAAACGTTGCAAGTTTAGATTTACAATTAGCTAGTTATAGCTTGCTTTAGGTCACTTTCGTGTGTGTGTGAGTACCCAATAGCACTAGACCAATCAAGCTCGGATGAAGCTATGCAACCACATTACCTCATGAAATAATCAAAATAAACCACAAAAACTACATGCTTAACACATCACTCACTACAAAGGTATACAAATCACAATTTCCAAAAATATGAAATCAAAGGACTTTAGGTAAGTGCATTTTATGCTCTATCTTATCCTAAGTCTACTCTTGTGGGTGAGTGCGTTTTACGCTCCATCTCAACCCAACACAAGATTTGATAAACATAAATGTCCTTCCTTTTATCAAAATTATAAGAGAGTGCGTTTTACGCTCTATCTCTCCTACGCATGTGTCCATGAGTGAGTGCGTTTTACGCTCCATCTCAACTCACCACATGACCAACAATTCAAACACAACAAATTTGGACACCTTGCTTCGAGTGATGTTTAAACGAGTTCAAGAGTTTATAGATATTTTCCATAAGCATTCGGTTATAAAAGCCTCCTCTAAGCATACAACTAGCTTAATACTCATGGGTAGGTGCAAAAGTGAAAGGACGCATAAGCAAAACAATAACCAACAATAACGATAAGCACAACGACTAAGCAACAATTATCCATTTTCCATGAGTTAGATTCAATTCAAACAAGCCATTATCATAGACCATGGATTATGGTTCAAATCAAATTAAAACAATGCTCAAGGGACATATCCTAAAAATAAATAATTTTTTTTTTGAACAAAAATACATATCTTAAATCACATAAAAACTAAATTAAAAACACACAAATACGAAGTACTACCCCCAAACTTAAACTTGACATTGTCCTCAATGTCTGATATAGGAAAAATTAAAATAGAAGACTTCCCTGAAACCGTGTCAAGCGCCATTAATATCATCTTTCAATACCTCTAAGTTGGGAGCGTACCTGAAAGCAAATGACTAAAGAAATTAAAATGCAATTAAACCACTAAAATGCAATCAAACAAAAATAAAAACAAAATAGTAAACTTGGGTTGCCTCCCAATTAGCGCTTGGTTTATAGTCCTTGGCCCGACTTTATTTAAAATAGGAAAACAAGTTCAAAGTAAGATCAATTCAATTAAAATTAATATTGGAAAAACATTAGAAAACTAATTCCCCGGCAACGGCGCCAAAAACTTGTTGTCCTTTTTGTATATGAACAATTAACGCGCAAGTATACGCGGTCAACAAGTAATAAAGTGATAAGAGAGAGTTGTCGAACCCACAGGGAATTATCTCTAATGAACTTCCAAGTACCAACTTCATATCGTCTCGATCTTATTTAAACAATTTGATTGAAGAGATAGATAAAGGTTACATCTAAATTGCATAAATAAATAACATAAATAGATAAATAAGGGTCTAAGATTATAATTTCCCCCATACAAATATTTTGTCAAACACTTGGTGTGCAATGCTTTGTTCAAATCTCTTAACTCTCCTTTAGATCAATTAACCACATAGAATTACCAACCGAGAAATTCACCATATTCATAAGCCTCTCTCGATGGTCATATGAAAATCACCCATACACGGCACATAGGTATATGTCTATCCCACATACTAGCAAGCAATTCAATTCTATGAATAATCAACAAGACACACGTCACTAAATCTTAGTCAATCACCCATCAAACAAATGAACTTTCGCATAGGGAGTCATTAAGTTTGTAATCTCATAATGGTTACACACGACATTTAGGTATATATTTATCCTAAATACTAGCAAGTCACCTATTCTCAAAGATAATTAATAAGACACACGTCACAATAATCTTATTATCCACCCTCAAGAATCTTTAACTCTCGCATGATATCATAACTAGGTCTCAACCTATAATCCGTTCGTCAATTTCATATAGGTTCCCAAGGTAATTACGAGCCAAGCAATTAATCTATAAGCATAGGTTATGATAACCAATTCATATGAGCAACAATAATCAAAAGGAAGAGAAAATCCATTCAAATTAAGCAATGAGTTCAATTACAATCTTAAATTAAACACTAATTACATAGAGAAAAAGATAAAGAAAGATAAAGGATGGCTTCCCCATTGTTGTTGGATGAAACTCCATTGAAGCACCTCCATTGAAGCTCCTCCAAGCTTTAGAAGAACCATGGCCTAGGGCCATGGCCTCCCTCTCTTTGCTCCAAGCCTCCTCTACTCCTTAGTTGCTAATTTCTATCTTCTATATCCTCCTATTTCGTGCCTCCAAGAGCTGATATAAGTCCCTGGATGCCCTAACCTAGCTTAGCACCTCCAAAATGACCAAAAAACCCAAAAAATCTGCTGCTGTCCGCGACGAGCTCGCCCCGGCGAGCTTTTTGGCCTGCGTTTTCTCGCCCCGGCGAGATCTCGCCGCGGCGAGGAATTTGTGTAGGAAATTCCCGCCCCGGCGAGCTCCAGTAAAATGACCATAACTTCTTCGTCCGAACTCGGATTAAGGCGATTAAATAGGCTATGGAAAGCTAAGAAGTAGCTCTACAACTTTCATAACTGGAGTTGGACGAGTAAATGGCCGGAGCAAGGTTCAAATTGAGCCCGAAGCAAATGCTGTGTAAAAGTCATGCAAAATCCGATGGTAAAATGACCATAACTCTCTCATACTAACTTCAAATTGGATGATTCAAGATGCTCTGGAAAGCTAAGACAAAGATCTACAACTTTCATTCTTTGAGTTTTGAGAGATTCGGATTGCATCATGGGTCAAATGGAGAAACAAGCAGCGGGAATGCTAGATTCAAGCCAAAAACGCATCGATCCAAATGGCCTTTATTTCAATACCTACAAAACAACGTAAAAACACATAAAAGCACACAAATACATATAAAAGTAATACAAAACTATATTACACAACAATAAGATGAAAACACATAAAACCAAACGAAATAGCTAAAGACTTACACATTATTAAGGCTAAAAGTACCCAATTTGTGTGTATAAAACACACTCATCAAATACCCCCAAACTTAAACCTTTGCTTGTCCTCAAGCAAAACACACAAACTATAAAAATTAAACATTTCTAAATAAAAACCATCTTGAGCAATGAGTTAATAAGCTAACCAATGGTCTCAAAGCATAAACACAATAAAGTTCAAGGAAACTTTCAAAACGTTGCAAGTTTAGATTTACAATTAGCTAGTTATAGCTTGCTTTAGGTCACTTTCGTGTGTGTGTGAGTACCCAATAGCACTAGACCAATCAAGCTCGGATGAAGCTATGCAACCACATTACCTCATGAAATAATCAAAATAAACCACAAAAACTACATGCTTAACACATCACTCACTACAAAGGTATACAAATCACAATTTCCAAAAATATGAAATCAAAGGACTTTAGGTAAGTGCATTTTATGCTCTATCTTATCCTAAGTCTACTCTTGTGGGTGAGTGCGTTTTACGCTCCATCTCAACCCAACACAAGATTTGATAAACATAAATGTCTTCCTTTTATCAAAATTATAAGAGAGTGCGTTTTACGCTCTATCTCTCCTACGCATGTGTCCATGAGTGAGTGCGTTTTACGCTCCATCTCAACTCACCACATGACCAACAATTCAAACACAACAAATTTGGACACCTTGCTTCGAGTGATGTTTAAACGAGTTCAAGAGTTTATAGATATTTTCCATAAGCATTCGGTTATAAAAGCCTCCTCTAAGCATACAACTAGCTTAATACTCATGGGTAGGTGCAAAAGTGAAAGGACGCATAAGCAAAACAATAACCAACAATAACGATAAGCACAACGACTAAGCAACAATTATCCATTTTCCATGAGTTAGATTCAATTCAAACAAGCCATTATCATAGACCATGGATTATGGTTCAAATCAAATTAAAACAATGCTCAAGGGACATATCCTAAAAATAAATAATTTTTTTTTTGAACAAAAATACATATCTTAAATCACATAAAAACTAAATTAAAAACACACAAATACGAAGTACTACCCCCAAACTTAAACTTGACATTGTCCTCAATGTCTGATATAGGAAAAATTAAAATAGAAGACTTCCCTGAAACCGTGTCAAGCGCCATTAATATCATCTTTCAATACCTCTAAGTTGGGAGCGTACCTGAAAGCAAATGACTAAAGAAATTAAAATGCAATTAAACCACTAAAATGCAATCAAACAAAAATAAAAACAAAATAGTAAACTTGGGTTGCCTCCCAATTAGCGCTTGGTTTATAGTCCTTGGCCCGACTTTATTTAAAATAGGAAAACAAGTTCAAAGTAAGATCAATTCAATTAAAATTAATATTGGAAAAACATTAGAAAACTAATTCCCCGGCAACGGCGCCAAAAACTTGTTGTCCTTTTTGTATATGAACAATTAACGCGCAAGTATACGCGGTCAACAAGTAATAAAGTGATAAGAGAGAGTTGTCGAACCCACAGGGAATTATCTCTAATGAACTTCCAAGTACCAACTTCATATCGTCTCGATCTTATTTAAACAATTTGATTGAAGAGATAGATAAAGGTTACATCTAAATTGCATAAATAAATAACATAAATAGATAAATAAGGGTCTAAGATTATAATTTCCCCCATACAAATATTTTGTCAAACACTTGGTGTGCAATGCTTTGTTCAAATCTCTTAACTCTCCTTTAGATCAATTAACCACATAGAATTACCAACCGAGAAATTCACCATATTCATAAGCCTCTCTCGATGGTCATATGAAAATCACCCATACACGGCACATAGGTATATGTCTATCCCACATACTAGCAAGCAATTCAATTCTATGAATAATCAACAAGACACACGTCACTAAATCTTAGTCAATCACCCATCAAACAAATGAACTTTCGCATAGGGAGTCATTAAGTTTGTAATCTCATAATGGTTACACACGACATTTAGGTATATATTTATCCTAAATACTAGCAAGTCACCTATTCTCAAAGATAATTAATAAGACACACGTCACAATAATCTTATTATCCACCCTCAAGAATCTTTAACTCTCGCATGATATCATAACTAGGTCTCAACCTATAATCCGTTCGTCAATTTCATATAGGTTCCCAAGGTAATTACGAGCCAAGCAATTAATCTATAAGCATAGGTTATGATAACCAATTCATATGAGCAACAATAATCAAAAGGAAGAGAAAATCCATTCAAATTAAGCAATGAGTTCAATTACAATCTTAAATTAAACACTAATTACATAGAGAAAAAGATAAAGAAAGATAAAGGATGGCTTCCCCATTGTTGTTGGATGAAACTCCATTGAAGCACCTCCATTGAAGCTCCTCCAAGCTTTAGAAGAACCATGGCCTAGGGCCATGGCCTCCCTCTCTTTGCTCCAAGCCTCCTCTACTCCTTAGTTGCTAATTTCTATCTTCTATATCCTCCTATTTCGTGCCTCCAAGAGCTGATATAAGTCCCTGGATGCCCTAACCTAGCTTAGCACCTCCAAAATGACCAAAAAACCCAAAAAATCTGCTGCTGTCCGCGACGAGCTCGCCCCGGCGAGCTTTTTGGCCTGCGTTTTCTCGCCCCGGCGAGATCTCGCCGCGGCGAGGAATTTGTGTAGGAAATTCCCGCCCCGGCGAGCTCCAGTAAAATGACCATAACTTCTTCGTCCGAACTCGGATTAAGGCGATTAAATAGGCTATGGAAAGCTAAGAAGTAGCTCTACAACTTTCATAACTGGAGTTGGACGAGTAAATGGCCGGAGCAAGGTTCAAATTGAGCCCGAAGCAAATGCTGTGTAAAAGTCATGCAAAATCCGATGGTAAAATGACCATAACTCTCTCATACTAACTTCAAATTGGATGATTCAAGATGCTCTGAAAGCTAAGACAAAGATCTACAACTTTCATTCTTTGAGTTTTGAGAGATTCGGATTGCATCATGGGTCAAATGGAGAAACAAGCAGCGGGAATGCTAGATTCAAGCCAAAAACGCATCGATCCAAATGGCCTTTATTTCAATACCTACAAAACAACGTAAAAACACATAAAAGCACACAAATACATATAAAAGTAATACAAAACTATATTACACAACAATAAGATGAAAACACATAAAACCAAACGAAATAGCTAAAGACTTACACATTATTAAGGCTAAAAGTACCCAATTTGTGTGTATAAAACACACTCATCAAATACCCCCAAACTTAAACCTTTGCTTGTCCTCAAGCAAAACACACAAACTATAAAAATTAAACATTTCTAAATAAAAACCATCTTGAGCAATGAGTTAATAAGCTAACCAATGGTCTCAAAGCATAAACACAATAAAGTTCAAGGAAACTTTCAAAACGTTTGCAAGTTTAGATTTACAATTAGCTAGTTATAGCTTGCTTTAGGTCACTTTCGTGTGTGTGTGAGTACCCAATAGCACTAGACCAATCAAGCTCGGATGAAGCTATGCAACCACATTACCTCATGAAATAATCAAAATAAACCACAAAAACTACATGCTTAACACATCACTCACTACAAAGGTATACAAATCACAATTTCCAAAAATATGAAATCAAAGGACTTTAGGTAAGTGCATTTTATGCTCTATCTTATCCTAAGTCTACTCTTGTGGGTGAGTGCGTTTTACGCTCCATCTCAACCCAACACAAGATTTGATAAACATAAATGTCTTCCTTTTATCAAAATTATAAGAGAGTGCGTTTTACGCTCTATCTCTCCTACGCATGTGTCCATGAGTGAGTGCGTTTTACGCTCCATCTCAACTCACCACATGACCAACAATTCAAACACAACAAATTTGGACACCTTGCTTCGAGTGATGTTTAAACGAGTTCAAGAGTTTATAGATATTTTCCATAAGCATTCGGTTATAAAAGCCTCCTCTAAGCATACAACTAGCTTAATACTCATGGGTAGGTGCAAAAGTGAAAGGACGCATAAGCAAAACAATAACCAACAATAACGATAAGCACAACGACTAAGCAACAATTATCCATTTTCCATGAGTTAGATTCAATTCAAACAAGCCATTATCATAGACCATGGATTATGGTTCAAATCAAATTAAAACAATGCTCAAGGGACATATCCTAAAAATAAATAATTTTTTTTTTGAACAAAAATACATATCTTAAATCACATAAAAACTAAATTAAAAACACACAAATACGAAGTACTACCCCCAAACTTAAACTTGACATTGTCCTCAATGTCTGATATAGGAAAAATTAAAATAGAAGACTTCCCTGAAACCGTGTCAAGCGCCATTAATATCATCTTTCAATACCTCTAAGTTGGGAGCGTACCTGAAAGCAAATGACTAAAGAAATTAAAATGTAATTAAACTACTAAAATGCAATCAAACAAAAATAAAAACAAAATAGTAAACTTGGGTTGCCTCCCAATTAGCGCTTGGTTTATAGTCCTTGGCCCGACTTTATTTAAAATAGGAAAACAAGTTCAAAGTAAGATCAATTCAATTAAAATTAATATTGGAAAAACATTAGAAAACTAATTCCCCGGCAACGGCGCCAAAAACTTGTTGTCCTTTTTGTATATGAACAATTAACGCGCAAGTATATACGCGGTCAACAAGTAATAAAGTGATAAGAGAGAGTTGTCGAACCCACAGGGAATTATCTCTAATGAACTTCCAAGTACCAACTTCATATCGTCTCGATCTTATTTAAACAATTTGATTGAAGAGATAGATAAAGGTTACATCTAAATTGCATAAATAAATAACATAAATAGATAAATAAGGGTCTAAGATTATAATTTCCCCCATACAAATATTTTGTCAAACACTTGGTGTGCAATGCTTTGTTCAAATCTCTTAACTCTCCTTTAGATCAATTAACCACATAGAATTACCAACCGAGAAATTCACCATATTCATAAGCCTCTCTCGATGGTCATATGAAAATCACCCATACACGGCACATAGGTATATGTCTATCCCACATACTAGCAAGCAATTCAATTCTATGAATAATCAACAAGACACACGTCACTAAATCTTAGTCAATCACCCATCAAACAAATGAACTTTCGCATAGGGAGTCATTAAGTTTGTAATCTCATAATGGTTACACACGGCATTTAGGTATATATCTATCCTAAATACTAGCAAGTCACCTATTCTCAAAGATAATTAATAAGACACACGTCACAATAATCTTATTATCCACCCTCAAGAATCTTTAACTCTCGCATGATATCATAACTAGGTCTCAACCTATAATCCGTTCGTCAATTTCATATAGGTTCCCAAGGTAATTACGAGCCAAGCAATTAATCTATAAGCATAGGTTATGATAACCAATTCATATGAGCAACAATAATCAAAAGGAAGAGAAAATCCATTCAAATTAAGCAATGAGTTCAATTACAATCTTAAATTAAACACTAATTACATAGAGAAAAAGATAAAGAAAGATAAAGGATGGCTTCCCCATTGTTGTTGGATGAAACTCCATTGAAGCACCTCCATTGAAGCTCCTCCAAGCTTTAGAAGAACCATGGCCTAGGGCCATGGCCTCCCTCTCTTTGCTCCAAGCCTCCTCTACTCCTTAGTTGCTAATTTCTATCTTCTATATCCTCCTATTTCGTGCCTCCAAGAGCTGATATAAGTCCCTGGATGCCCTAACCTAGCTTAGCACCTCCAAAATGACCAAAAAACCCAAAAAATCTGCTGCTGTCCGCGACGAGCTCGCCCCGGCGAGCTTTTTGGCCTGCGTTTTCTCGCCCCGGCGAGATCTCGCCGCGGCGAGGAATTTGTGTAGGAAATTCCCGCCCCGGCGAGCTCCAGTAAAATGACCATAACTTCTTCGTCCGAACTCGGATTAAGGCGATTAAATAGGCTATGGAAAGCTAAGAAGTAGCTCTACAACTTTCATAACTGGAGTTGGACGAGTAAATGGCCGGAGCAAGGTTCAAATTGAGCCCGAAGCAAATGCTGTGTAAAAGTCATGCAAAATCCGATGGTAAAATGACCATAACTCTCTCATACTAACTTCAAATTGGATGATTCAAGATGCTCTGGAAAGCTAAGACAAAGATCTACAACTTTCATTCTTTGAGTTTTGAGAGATTCGGATTGCATCATGGGTAAAATGGAGAAACAAGCAGCGGGAATGCTAGATTCAAGCCAAAAACGCATCGATCCAAAGGGCCTTTATTTCAATACCTACAAAACAACGTAAAAACACATAAAAGCACACAAATACATATAAAAGTAATACAAAACTATATTACACAACAATAAGATGAAAACACATAAAACCAAACGAAATAGCTAAAGACTTACACATTATTAAGGCTAAAAGTACCCAATTTGTGTGTATAAAACACACTCATCAATTGGGCAACGCAACACCGGTCCTGTACCAAGCCCAGTAAAGAGCTTTAATGAGCTCGAGTTTTGGGCGATCATGTAAGCATATTATACGAGCGTTATGCAAATTGTGTAACGTCGTGCCATGTCTTAAAAACAAAATTTAATACTATGTTTTTAATATCAGAAAACATTAGTAAGGGTTAATGTAAACCAATTGTTTGACTTTAAATATGTGATTAATTGGTATGTGTATGTGAACCTAATTGTGTAGGCCATTCGAAGGGCAATCATGTTAGGTTTGTATATTATGCAAGAATGCAATCAAATTACATAAATAGAGCAGAAGCGCGATAAAACGAATTTTAAAATTTTATACAAACCATCACCATGATCAATCTATGTGCTTAATTATCGATATAAACAAAAGAGACAAAGATATAAAATTATATCCTCGTGAATAAAAGCTTCCTCGGGTATAAGTTCACCTCCAATTCCTTCGTGTTCTCCTCGAATTTCACTGATGAGATTCCTTCCTTTGATTAACGTTCGCCACCCAAGTGTTTGGCCTCTAGAGGTGATCCACTAAGGAATAAAATCTATTCAAGAAGAAGGGTGTTGAAAAAACCCTAGTTTCTATCTCTATAGAAATTGCGAGTACTCTCCACAATTCTAATACAAGATTGCGTAACCCAAATCTATGATAAGACTCTTCTAGGAATAATAATAATAATAACAATAAGACTCCTCTTATTAATTTATATTTAATATTTCTAAAATATTAAATAGTAAATATTAAGCTATTTACTTTATTCTATCTCCATAGACTAAATTAAATACATTTAACTTATTATTACAATTATGCCATTTACTTCTTAAATAAGTATTTTTCTTTTGCGGCGTGACCCTTTAGGTTCTCCATATTAAACCAGTTGTGAATAAATCAATTAGAAAAATTCTAATCTTAATTAAATAAATAAATTAAACTATTTAATTCATTTAAATAAATAACATTTATTCTACAATAAGGGTAAGCCCCCTTAGCGATCAACGACTTTTCAGATAATATAGATTTCAACATTAATCACAAAAGAACCTTTCAGTGAATAGTTATCGTACAATTCAATCCTTCTATCACATAATGTCCCAATTAAATATAAGACATGGAATTACTGTCATGTCTTATTTTATTTAATTATATGTATTTCGATTCCCAAATGCACAACTCTAAATAATGCAAATTAGAAACTCCTTTTTAATTTCATTTTGTCTTGGCCAAAGACTACTGAGTTGTCATTTATCGAAACACATAGGACATTAACATCTTTTACTAGATGTGGTAGATTCTTTGTTGATCATTCACCTATCTCCATGTACAATTTATTATACCCAATCATACCCTTTGATATACCCGAAAGGTCTTAAGGGACATTGTTGAGCTAAATTTATACTAGCAATTTACGTGCAAATATACACAGTCAATCAAGTAATAAAGTGAAAGTAGAGTTGTCGATCCCACGAGGAACGAATAATAACCTAATTAATTCTAAAATACTAATTATGCATCAATCAATTTAATCTAGATAACTTTTATAACAAATGAGTGAATTAACTACTTTATCAACTATTGAAATATTAAATCAATGAATAAAATGGTCAATGAATCAATTTCCCTTGATGAATCTTTTAAGTAAAACTATCATTCTTTTATTAAATAGATTAATCAGAATTGTCAACGAAAAAACACTAATAATGATTATAACCACCTTTAGAGTAATTATAAAGCATACCTATTATTATTAATTTTCCTATATTCCTATGAGAAACAATAATAATAAATCATGAAGATTCATTTTCCAACAGTTGCTTGCGGTATTTGGGTATATTCCTATCTCGTCCACAAAAGCAACATTCAATTAGCAATCTATATCACTAAAAAGAATTACTAATCACAAGTTATTATATCCAGATCTTAACCTAAATTACATTGTCAAATGTCATCTAAGTCCATCTAATAATTGTTGATTAGGCAATTATACAAATAAAACAAGATATACTAAACAATTCAACCACAATCGATTTAAAGAAAAGAATTAATAAAGATTAAAAAAAATCATCATCGGGGTTCATTGAATCCTTAACTAAACGAATTAGTTCATAATGAAAGTGGACAACATCAATGATTTATCAAAAGCCATTTTAGATTACAAAATGAGGAAATAACAGAGAAGAAATAAACTCTATTGAATCAAGTCTTCGCTCCTAAGCTCCAATTATCCTTTGAGTAAAGCTCTGATGAAACCCTTATTTCTTTTACGCACTGAATTCTCAATGATAAAAAAATTGAATATATCTCCCTCTTAAAATGAATGAATGAATCATATATTTATTAGTCTATTACTAAATACTGATAAACTACAACCCATATGAGATAAGTGTAAATTTTATTAGATCCTTAGCCAAAAGAATACAATCCACCAGGCGCGTGGCTGCACGCGCGCGCCAATTGTGTTCAAGTGCCACGACCCTTGAGTTTGTGCATCGCGGCTCTCGTTCTTTGTATTTCATGCGCCGCGGCTCTTAAGTTTGTGCGCCGCGGCCCTTGATCCCTGGTCATTCTTCAATTCCTCTTTTATGTTCCTGTTTTGGCCAGTCTTCCAAAAGAATTCCAGCTACATTTATCTGTCCATCCGTTTAACTTTCGCCAAACGATCATTATTACCAATAGCAACAAATTAAGGCTAAACTTGCAATAATTTCCTCTATTTACACTAACATAGGTTGAAATCAATTAATCACAAAAACTACTAAAATACAATAAAATACTACCAAAACCTCTCTATAAAAGCAAAATAATCAAGTCAAACATACTCAATTAATGAATATAAAATCTACTCATCAAATACCCCCAAACTTGAATATTTGCTTGTCCTCAAGCAAAACTTGAGTCAATAAAATTATCCTAAGAATTCAAAACATGCAACATATTCTTAAGATTAGTACGAATCAATTCATAGCCTCCAAGATCATAAATCGCTTTGCAACAGTCAAACCCTGTATAAACTTATCAATCACTTATTCATCATTTCACAATAGTTACAATCCCATAATGTGTGTTGTGTGCAATTCCCACCAAATGAATCAGACCTTAAAAGGATTATAACACGAACACATGGTATCAAGAAGTCATCAACCCCTAAGACATATCACAACAATAATCTCAGCCAGGGTAATCATCGCTCAAGTCAAGAGACTACAGTTCTTTCTAATGTTCTGCCATTCCTCCTAGATGTATTTTTAATCTTATTCCTCAAGGTGAGTGCGTTTTACGCTCCTTCTCACATACCTGTTCCTCCTAAATGCATTTTCAATCTTATTCCTCAAGGTGAGTGCGTTTTATGCTCTTTCTCACATACCTGACGAGTGCGTTTTACGCTCAAATTGCCTTATTACATATCCAAGGAGTGCTCTTTTAAGCTCAATTCCCTCCACCATATATCTTAGCTTTAGAAAGCATATTAGTCTTTTATTTCTTTCTTCTCATATGAACCATAATCGTCCCCCAAACTTAAACAGTTTACTACCCCTGCTTCCACTAAAGTCGCAATATAATCTTAACTTGTGACAATATCTCATACCAAGGTTTCGAACTATAATCGCCTTAAAATACAATTACCCTCGGTGGAATATAAATGCTCAAATAATAGGGATCATAACTATGCAAAAACAATCTAATATGATATCAAAGCTTAACATAAGGTTCAAAAGTTTTTTATCCTGCTAAAACTTTTAATCATATCTTATCATCGGTTACTCTAAAGATTCATTATTTTTTTAATGCAAAAATATATGCAGAATCAATAATCTGAAAACAAATGCATAAATCCTATTTAATAAAAATTAACCAACTAATTAAATAAGTCTTAAGTAAACCAACAAACCAGCAAATTAACTTAAAGTATCATCAAACCATCCCCCTAAACTTAAATATTACATTGCCCTCAATGTAATACTAGAAAATTCCCTTAAAAAATTCATGCATCACCAGCAACACCATTATCCTCACCGGCATCCTCATCATTCGCAAGGCTATTGGTCTCATCTTCTGACTCAAATGCAGTATCTTAAAACACCGGTGATGGCGAAAAATGAATCAGATCTGGATTGTCTATGTTGAAACGAGTTACAAATGTTTGTATGATGTTATTTGTGTGAGTTACATAAATGTCAACTCGATTCGCTAACTGATCCATACGTCGTGCTTGCTGGCGATTCAAACTTAACAGATTATCCTGGCCACGTTCCAAATTCATTTGAGTCCTTCGTATAGCCTGGATCTCTGCAACTATCTGGTCCAAAGTAGCATCAGTTGGAGCACCTCGTCCTGCCTGCCTCGTACCGTGAGATGAACTGGCCCCATGAGATGGTCCTACACGCTCCGTCTGACCAGCGGCATCAGCTATATTAGCATCATATCCTTCCCGCATGTTGGACCCACTGCTAATTAGTTCTTTGAACTTGTCAATGGTGTTGCTATCTAATACCGACTTTGGTTGCTCAAATATCTCATCTGCTTGCCAAATAACTCCAGCGTTCTTACACAACCCAAAAATAAGAGATGGGTGAGAAAGTCCGCCAGATGTACCGCTCCGCAATGCATGGAGAATGGAGCTATGGATGACCTTGCCCACATTAATATTTTTTTCCGTGACGATGGCATACAGTAGTACCGCACTGGCCTTAGTTACCTCTGAAACATGAGATGTAAGTATTAATTTAGCACAAAGGAAATAAAACCAAGCCATACCAAATTTTCTCAGTGCATTCCGGGGGAAAGAAATTGTTGAAGTAACTGGAATAGCCCATTGTGTTCCAGGCTTACATATGCCTTGAAGCACTTCATCCCAGTTCGGTCCATCCTGAACATACCTTGTATATTCATCATTCTCAATAGGTGGCAGGCCATAATATTCATTAATAGTCTTGCTGTCAAATGTTACCGCTTTTCCTCGTACCATAGTTACCTTGTTCACCGCCTCAACTGCATTAGCATAAAATTCTATTACTATTGTTACAACTACAGCCTCGGGTTGAGCCGTTAATGTTTCCCATCCACGCTCCCGTATCAGTCGCCAGATTTCAAGTCCATTTGCCTCTTGTAGCACCAAGCCACATTCCAGAATTAAATTTTTGTTAATCAATGAGACATGAAATCATTTCGATGCTTCCTCACTAACAAACTTTGAGTGATCATATGTGGAAGAAGAAGCCTGTGATGTGCGCTGACGTTTGGGTGCCATTTGATTGCTTAACAAAGTGTGAAATCTGAAGAAAGTGATGAAAATTGTGGTTGGAGCAATATGACAAACACTTGGCGTGCGCCCAAATTTTAGCCCAAAATCAAAGCTCTTTGAATGTGTCAAATCCTTCCAAACAATGTAGCACAACTCCAACAAGTATTCAACAAGTGCAAAGTATTCACAAGAAGGAGGAAGAATCCTTGAAAAACCAATTACCTTTTGAAAGTGAAGAAGATGAAATTTATGTGGGGAAAGTTCAAATCTTTTTGTAATTGTAAACCCTTGATTCTCCTTTCAATCTCCTAATTGTAGTCTTATTAGGCTAAAGTTGTTGAGTTTGATTGGGATTAAAGTTCTATATAAGGAAAGAATTTAAATGATTAGGTGAATGTGGGTTATGGAGGGTTTGTGAGGGGAAGTTTTGTTTAAGTGGGAGAGGGAGATGCCAAAGGAATGAGGGAAATTGGCAAAATTTGTGCGCTGGTGGTGCTCTTTAACCTGCTGATTCGCGCACAAGCGTCGCGACTCTTAAATGTGTGCGTCACGGCTCATGAACGGATGTCGCGGCTCTTAAGTTGTGCATCGCGGCGCACAATCTCTATTTGGATTCCTTGCGCTTGCTTAAGGTTCGAGCGTCACGGCCCTTGAGGTATGTCGCAGCTCCTACTTTGCACGCCGCGGCCCGTAATCTCTAATGGTGTGCGGTTGAACGCTTGCTGAGCCAAAAACTTGTTGAGCTAAATTTTTTCCATATTTCACTTCCTTAACATTCCCTTGCATGCTTGCCACAAAATGAGTCATTCCCTCCATTTTCTTGCATTTGCTAGCAATTCTCAATCTCTTTAAATTTAATGTAAAACTTGTATCCCCTGAATTAATTTGCCAGCAAAACTCAACTCAATTAATTATGCAAAACTCAAGACTAATAATTAAACTAAAATAAATAAACTTAATTTAAATAAATTCAAATCTAATTATAAATTAACCCATGGGTTTCCTCCTAGTAGCGCTTGTTTTTAAGTCTTTAGCCTGACTTTTTCCTGTTTCAATCACTCGGGATTGTTGACACGATTGGAATACCTTCGGTTGCCCATCCCATATCATGCATCACGTGCCCATTCTCCTCCATATTCCCTTGCTTTCCATTTTCACTTCTTTTTTCACTGTAATCATCTTCCCATTTTTTATTTTCTAAGATCTCTTGTGCGACATAACACTCTTCCACTTCATCCAAAATTTTTATGGTATCAAACACGCTGAACGTAACCTCTTGATCATTAACCCTCATCGTGACTTCTCCATTTCTTAAATTAATCAACGTTCGTCCAGTGGCTAAGAATGATTATCCTAGAATCAATGGAATCTCCTTATCTTCTTCATAATCAAGAACTACAAAATCCACTGGGAAAACAAATGTATCGACTCTCACTAACACATCTTCGATCACTCATTTTGGAAGTGTAATTGATCGATCCGCCAGTTGCAGAGTTATATTTATTGGCTTCATTCCTTTCATCCTAATTTTTTCGTAAATAGAGAGAGGCATGAGATTAATGCTTGCCTCGAGATCACATACAGCCTTCCCAACAAACTGGTCCCCAATAGTACATGGTATTGTAAAACTTCCGGGATCTTTCAGTTTAGTGGGTAATTTTCTCTGAACAACAGTACTACATTCTTCAGTTAAGGCTACCATCTGTCCTTCACTTATCCTCCTCTTCTTTGACAAGATTTCCTTTATAAACTTGGCATGACTTGGCATTTATTCTAATGCCTATGCAAAAGAAATATTGATCTGTAATTTCTTGAAAACCTCCAAGAATTTTGAGAACTGATGGTCTAATTTGTGACTCTTCAACCATTGTGGGTATGATGCGATAGGATTCTTTGTTTCATGCTTGCACTCGTCATGTTTTAATTCTAACTCTTGATTCTTCTTTTCTTTATTATTATTTAAATCAGTTCCAATTCCTTCTTCATTTTTAGTGTCAATCTTTCCTGTGGATGTGGTATCATTTTTCGGCAAACTCTTCCCACTTCATAGCATGATAGCCTTGCATTGCTCATGACTTTCTCTTCTCAGATTGACTTCGGTGTCACTCGGTAGAGCACCCTATGGACGATTATTCACTGCACTTGCTAGTTGTCCCATCTGAGTTTCCAAATTACGAAGTGACCCTTCTAGGATATTCATTCTCATGTCATTCGCTGCAATATACTTAGTGATTAACTCTTCTATGCTAGGCTTTCTTTCCTGTTGTGGTTTAGTTGGGCCTTGGAAACCTGGTGGATGAAATTGTCTTGAGCTGATGATTGATTCTGATTATTGCTCCACGAAAAGTTTGGATGATTTCCCCACCCTGGATTGTATGTGTTAGAGTATGTACCCTGCTTGTTCCCTATAAAATTCACTGTTTCGGTATTGATTGCACACTGGTTTGTGTTATGACTTTCCGCACATAATTCACAGACTACAGCTATCTGTTGCACTGATTGCGTTCCCATTGCATCAATTTTCTTTGATAAATTTGCCAATTGTGCGGCCAAAGTTGTTACTGCATCTATCTCAAATTTCCATCCACTCATTGGTGGAATCAATCTAGCGGTCGACCACTGATAATTATTTGCAGCCATTGTCTCCAACAATTCATACGTTTCTTCGAATTTCTTACCCATTAGAGCTCCTCCTGCGGCTGCATCAATACTGGTCCGTGTTGTGTTGAATAACCTATTATAGAATGTTTATACTTGCAACCACTCTGGGAGTCCATGATGAGGACACCTTCTCAACATTTCCTTCAAACGTTCCCAAGCTTCATATAGCGATTCTGAATTCTGTTGTGTAAAAGATGTAATCTCATTTCTCATTCTTGCAATCTTTGCTGGGGGGAAAATTTAGCTACAAATTTCTGAGCTAAATCATCCCAAGTAGTGATTGATCCCGCTGGTAGCGAATGTAACCAACTTTTTGCCTTATCACGAAGTGTGAAAGGAAAGAACCTCAGTCTTACAGCGTCATCAGTCATGTCCTTGTATTTGAATGTGTCACATATTTCCAAGAAACTTACAAGGTGATCGTTTGGATCATCATTTGGCATACCCCCTAATTGGATTGAATTCTGAACCATCTGAATCGTACTGGGTTTGATTTCAAAAATGTTGGCCTGAATTGCTGGCCTCCTAATGGTTGAATGAATCTCAGTGACTTGCAGCATCGCATAGTCCTTAAGTGATTTTTGTGCCTCTTCGTCAGCCATAGCTTGTTGCTTAATCATTTCTTTACAAAACTGTCGCATTTTACGAAGTCTTTTGTCAATCTCGTCCTCGAATGGAAGTAATTCGTGCTCCTTTGCCCTAGTTTGTATACAAAGCTACCTACGAATAGAGACCAGATTTATAAGTCCACAATGAAATCTAAATTAAAATTAATTGATGGAAATTAATAATAGAAAAATTAAGCTAACTATTGCTCCCCGGCAACGGCGCTAAAAACTTGTTGAGCTAAATTTATACTAGCAATTTACGTGCAAGTATACACGGTCAATCAAGTAATAAAGTGAAAGTAGAGTTATCGATCCCACGAGGAGCGAATAATAACCTAATTAATTCTAAAATACTAATTATGCATCAATCAATTTAATCTAGACAACTTTTATAACAAATGAGTGAATTAACTACTTTATCAACTATTGAAATATTAAATCAATGAATAAAATGGTTAAGGAATCAATTTCCCCCAACGAATCATTTAAGTAAAACTATCATTCTTTTATTAAATGGATTAATCAGAATTGTCAACGGAAAATCACTAATAATGATTATAACCATCTTTCGAATAATTATAAAGCATACCTGTTATTATTAATTTTCCTATATTCCTATGAGAAACAATAATAATAAATTCATGAAGATTCATTTTCCAATAGTTGCTTGCGGTATTTGGGTATATTCCTATCCCGTCCACAAAATCAGCATTCAATTAGCAATCTATATCACTAAAAAGAATTACTAATCACAAGTTATTATATCCAGATCTTAACCTAAATTCCATTGTCAAATGTCATCTAAGTCCATCTAATAATTGTTGATCAGACAATTATACAAATAAAACAAGATATAATAAAAAATTCAACCATAATCGATTTAAATAAACGAATTAATAAAGATTAAATAAAATCATCATCGGGGTCCATTGAATCCTTAACTAAAAGAATTAGTTCATAATGAAAGTGGACAACGTCAATGATTTATCAAAAGCAATTTTTGATTACAAAATGAAGAAATAACAGAGAAGAAATAAACTCTGTTGAATCAAGTCTTCGCTCCTAAGCTCCAATTATCCCCTGAGTAAAGCTATGATGAAACCCTTATTTCTTTTACGCACTGAATTCTCAATGATAATAAAACTGAATATATCTCCCTCTTAAAATGAATGAATGAATCCTATATTTATTAGTTTATTACTAACTACTGATAAACTCCAACCTATATGAGATAACTGTAAATTTTATCAGATCCTTAGCCAAAAGAATACAATCCATCGGGCGCGTGGCTGCACGCGCGCACGCCAATCGCGTTCAAGCGACGCGACCCTTGAGTTTGTGCGTCGCGGCTCTCGTCCTTTATCTTTAATGCGTCACGGCTCTTAAGTTTGTGCACAACGACCCTTGATCCCTAGCCATTCTTCAATTCCTCTTTTATGCTCCTGCTTTTGGCCAGTCTTCCAAAAGAATTCCAGCTACATTTATCTGTCCATCCGTTTAACTTTCGCCAAACGATCATTATTACCTGTAGCAACAAATTAAGGCTAAACTTGCAATAATTTCCTCTATTTATACTAACATAGGTTGAAATCAATTATTCACAAAAACTACTAAAATGCAATAAAATACTACCACAACCTCCCTAGAAAAGCAAAATAATCAAGTCAAACATACCCAATTAATAGATATAAAATCTACTCATCAGACATGTCAAAGTATAACTTATCATACACCAGATACTATGATGATCTCAAGTCCAAGGATCACTTGTACTACTATCACTAGAGGAATTCCTATTGACAGGCGAGTAAAACTTCATTAGGTATTCCTTAGCGAGCCATGTTCAGTTAACTTATTCTCCAATAAGCACCTACACACTAGTTTTAGTGTCTCCACACAAATGATTATGAGATCAATCATCCTCTTCCTAAAAGCAAGCAACGTATGTACTAATCTATCCGGATTTATTAATCCCCTTTTTAGTAATCCAATGATTAGGAACGATTTTAGTTTGTGAGCTATCTAGAATTTAGATCTCATTAGCGTGATCACCATCATGATTCTAAAAGCATTGTTGAAAACTATGAGTTTATCACATTTAATATAACAGTATCATGTAGATAACAAAATGCCTTTAATAAATAAATTCTTTTATTAATAACTGAATAAGATTACAAAGTATATGCTACATCATATCAAATATGATTGGCTTGTGTGCATACTACTTTCAATCTCCCACTTGCACTAAAGTCAATCGCCATGGTATCTAATACCTATCTTCTGTAAGTGACGATCAAACTGTTATTGTGTTAAAGCTTTAATAAATGGATCTGCAATGTTGTCTTGAGTGTCCACACGCTCTAGGGTGACATCTCCTATTTCAATAATCTCTCTAATCAAATGAAACCGCTGCAACACGTGTTTGGATTTCTGATGAGACCTGGGTTCCTTAGCCTGCGCAACAGCTCCAGTGTTGTCACAGAATAAAGGTACAACTCCTCTAATGCTAGGAACCACTCCAAGTTTAGCTATGAACTTCTTCATCCAAACAACTTCCTTTGAGGCTTCATTTGCAGCTATGTACTCTGCCTCTGTCACTGAATCAACAACTGTTTACTGCTTGGAACTTTTTCAACTCACCGCGCCATCGTTTAAGGTAAACACATACCCTGAAATGGATTTACTATCATCTTGGTCCATTTGGAAACTTGAGTCTGTATAGCCCTCTAGTTTCAATTCAGGCCCACCGTAGACAAGAAATAGATCCTTAGTTTTTTTAAGTACTTTAGGATGTTTTTCACTGCCTTCCAATGCTCTTTTCCTAGATTCGACTGATATCTGATTATTACACTAAGTGCATGAGCAACATCTGGTCTAGTACATATCATACCGTACATGATAGATCTTATTGCTGAAGCATAAGAAATCTTACTCATACGGTCTCTCTCCTTAGGTGTCTTTGGGGCCTGTTTCTTGGAGAGATGTATTCCATGGCTCATCGGCATGAGACCTCTCTTGGAATCTTCCATGCTAAACTTCTTTAGCATCGAGTCAATGTAATTTCCTTAGGTCAAGCCAAGCATCCTTTTAAATCTATCTATATAGATCTTTATCCCCAAAATATAGGATGCCTCACCCAAGTCCTTCATGGAGAAGTGTTTAGATAGCCAAATTTTGATCGACTGTAGCATAAGATCATCATTCCCTATCAGTAATATATCATCTACATATAATACTAAGAATGAAACAACACTCCCACTAAGCTTCTTGTACAGACAAGGTTCATCCTCATTTTTGATAAAATCAAACCCTTTGATTATCTCATCAAAACGGATGTTCCATCTTCGAGAAGCTTGCTTCAATCCATAGATGGATCGTTGTAGCTTACAAACTTGATTTGTTCCAACCGTTGAAACAAAACCCTCTAGCTGAATCTTATATACATTTTCCTCAAGTTTCCCATTGAGAAAGGCCGTTTTCACATCCATTTGCCAGATTTTGTAGTCATAATAAGCTGCAATTGTAAGCAAAATCCGAATGGACTTGAGCATAGCTACTGGTCGGAAGGTTTCATCATAGTCAACTCCTTGTCTTTGTTTGAAACCTTTTGCAACCAGTCGGGCCTTATAGGTCTCTACCTTGTCGTCTGCTCCAGTCTTTCTCTTAAAGACCCATTTACACCCAATAGGCTTAATGCCCTCCGGTGGTGAAACCAAAGTCCATACTTGGTTTTCATACATAGAGTCCATCTTGGATTTCATAGCTTCTAGCCATTTCTCTGAGTCTTTACTACTCATAACCTCTTCGTAAGTCAATGGATCATCATCCTCTATGATGCGTACCTTATCATCATCATCATCTATAATGAATTCATACATGTCAGGTATCTTCGGTACTCTTCCAGATTTACGAATAGGTTGTGGTACATTAGGTTCTTCCACTTGGTCAGGTACCTGACTTTGATCCGTAGTATTTTGTGGTTCTTGAACTTCTTCAAGATATATCTTACTCCCACTAACCCTTTCAAGGATAAATTCCTTTTCTAAGAAAGCAGCATTTTCACAACAAACACCTTTTGATCAGTAGGATGATAGAAATGATACCCTAATGTTTCTTTAGGGTATCCCACGAATCTACACTTGTCGGATCTAGTCTTTAGCTTATCATGCTCAAACCTTTTGACATAAGCTGGACAACTCCAAGTCTAAACATGCTTAAGATTTGGTTTCCTCCCTATCCATAACTCATATGGAGTCTTTGGAACGGATTTGGTAGGTACCTTGTTAAGTAGGTATGCAGCAGATTCTAAGGCATAACCCCAGAAGGATACTAGAAGGTCGGTAAAACTCATCATGGAACGAACCATGTCCAACAATGTTCGATTTCTCCTTTCAGATACACCATTCAACTGTAGCATCCTTGGTGGAGTCCATTATGAGATTATACTATTTTCTTTGAGACAATTGAGAAACTCATTGGTTAAGTATTCCCCTCCTCGATCCGATCGAAGAATCTTAATACTCTTACTAGTTTACTTCTCTACTTCACTTCTGAATTCTTTGAACTTTTCAAACGATTCAGATTTGTATTTCATTAAATACACATATCCAAATCTAGAATGATCATCAGTGAAAGTAATAAAATAAGAATACCCTCCTCGTGCATTTGTTGTCATAGGTCCATATACGTCTGTGTGTACCAATGCTAACAACTCTGTAACTCATTCTCCTTTTCCACTAAAAGGAGATTTAGTCAACTTACCCATGAGACAAGATTCACAAGTTGGATATGATTCAAAATCAGATAGCTCTAAAAGTCCATCTTTATACAACTTGGTTAATCATGTTTCATTGATACGACTGAGTCTACAGTGCCACATAAAGGTATAATTAACATCATCTAGTTTTCTTTTCTTAGTTTGTTCAATTTGAAATATATTTTCATGAAAGTTAAGTATGTAAAGTCCATTCAGTAAATTGCCAACACCATATAAAACAGTTTTATTATAAATAGAACAACTGTTTTTCTTTATTATAATATCAAAACCATCTATATCCAATACAGAAATTGAAATAATGTTTCTAATGAGTGTCAGAACATAATAACAATTATTTAAACTAATGGACTTGCCCGTAGGCAGTGCTAAACAATAAGTTCCTACAGCTAATGCAACAACCTTTGCTCCATTTCTCACTCGTAGGACGACTTCATCCTTGTTCAGCTTTCTACTTCTGCTTAGTCCCTGTATATTGTTACATATGTGAGAACCACAGCCGGTATCCAATATCCAAGAAGAATTTTGACGTTCAAAAAAATTAATTTCAATTATAAACAAACCTAGATCGGAAGTCGAAGCTTCTCCAAGCTTCTTTTGGTCCGCAAGATATTGATTGCAGTTTCTCTTCCAGTGTCCCGGCTTATTGCAATGGTAGTAAATTCGTTTACTATCAGGATCAGCTTTCTTTTTATCCTTTCCTTGCGCCTTGCCCTTAGCCTTCTTCTTTTTCTTCTTTTCAGAAGATACCTTGGGCCTCTTCCTTTTCTTGGAAGAATCATCCACTAGTAAGACTTGGTTCTTCTTGGATAAAAAGTGACCTTCAGCAGTTTTCTGCATGTTAAGTAACTAAGGCAAGCTTACGTCCAACTTATTCATGTGAAAATTCACAACAAATTGTGAGAATGTGTCTGGGAGTGACTGCAAGATCAAATCTTGACTTAACTCTGTTAGGTTTGTATATAGCGCAAACATGCAATCAAATTACATAAATAGTGCAGAATCGCAATAAAACGAATTTTAAAATTTTTCATACAAACCATCACCTTGATCATCTATGTACTCAATTATCAATTAAACGAAAGAGATAAAGTATGAGAATCATACCCTTGTAGAACCATGCTTCCACAGGTACGAGTTCACCTCCAAATCCTTCGCATTCTCCTTGAATTCCACCGATTAAATTCCTTCCTTTGATCAACGTTAGCCACCCAAGTGTTTGGCCTCTAGAGGTGATCCACCAAGGAATAATAGTTGTTCAAGAAGATGGGTGTTGGCAAAACCCTAGTTTCTATCTTTATAGAAATTGCAAGTACTCTCTCTCTCCAATTCTTATGGAAGAGTGTGTAACTGTCTAACCCTAAATCATGATAAGACTCCTCTTATTTATAGATATAGGGAACCCTCCTAAACTATTTAGGATTAGGGTTTTTATTTTAATTATACTCCTTTAATTAATTGAACTCATAATCTAATTAGGAATTTATGAGAGTACTTTTATTAATTAATTCCCAATCCCTATTAGGAATTAAATAATAGTAATAGTAATAATAATAATAATAATCCTCTTATTAATTTATATTTAATATTTCTAAAATATTAAATAATAAATATTAAGCTATTTAATTTATTCTATCTCCATAGATTAAATTAAATACACTTAACTTATTATTACGATTATGCCATTTACTTTTTAAATAAATATTTTCCTTTTGCGGTGTGACCCTTTAGGTTCTCCATATTAAACCGGTTATGAATAAATCAATTAGAACATTTCTAATTTTATTTAAATAAATAAATTAAACTATTTAATTTATTTAAATAAATAATATTTATTCTACAATAAGGATAAGCCCCCTTAGCGATCAACGACTTTCCAGATAATATAGATTTCAATATTAATCATAAAAGAACCTTTCAGTGAATAGTTACCGTACAATTCAATCCTTCTACCATACAATGTCCCAATTAAATATAAGACATGGAATTACTGTCAAGTCTTATTTTATTTAATTATATGTATTTCGATTCCCAAATGCACAACTCTAAATAATGCAAATTAGAAACTCCTTTCTAATTTCATTCTGCCTTGGCAAAGGACTACTGAGTTGTCATTTATCGAATCACATATGACATTCACATCTTTTACTATACGTGGTAGATTCTTTGTTGATCATTCACCTATCTCCATGTATAACTTATTATACCCAATCATACCCTTTGTTATACCCTAAAGGTCTTAAGGGACATGTCAAAGTATAACTCATCATACACAAGATACTATGATGATCTCAAGTCCAAGGATCATTTGTACTACTATCACTAGAGGAATTCCTATTGACAGGCGAGTAAAACTCCATTAGGTATTCCTTAGCGAGCCACGTTCAGTGAACTTATTCTCTAATAAGCACCTACATACTTGCTTTAGTGTCTCCACACAAATGATTATGAGATCAATCATCCTCTTTATAAGAGCAAGCAACGTATGTACTAATCTATCCGGATTCACTAATCCCCTTTTTAGTAATCCAACGATTAGGAACGATTTTAGTTTGTGAGCTATCTAGAATTTAGATCTCATTAGCATGATCCCCATCATGATTCTAAAAGCATTGCTCAAAACTATGGGTTTATCAAATTTAATATAACAACACCATGTAGATAATGTAAAATGCCTTTAATAACCGAATAAGATTACAAAGTATATGCTACATCATATCAAATATGATTGACTTGTGTGCATATTACTTTCAAACTCCCCATCCATTACGAACCTTAGCTGTCCAAGTTGTTCAATCAAATTGATCATCTTTAGGACATGAGTCTCAACAGTAGTGCCCTCGGTCATTCGAGATCGGAAGAGCTCCTTAGATATCTGATGTAATACCCGAGATCATTATGTAATTTAATGAAATTAATAAATTGAATTTATGTGAATCTATTGAGTGATTTTAATAAATATATATTGTATTGAGTTATATGATGAGATGTATATAGATAGTTGGTTTGGTTTAATTTAGTTATTTGAAATCAACTATGTAGTTAACAATTGTATTAAACACAAGAATGAAGCTAAAACTCAAATTGATTTCGGAGTGGAATCTGGTGAAGCGGACAACGGATTTGAATTCGGAACGTCGAAATTAGTAAGAATGGACTGTAAACACAAAATTTGTCGGGGTTGACTTTTTGGTCAAAGTCAATCAGTTGACTTTTTCAGGTAAAAAGTCAAACTAGAATTTCGGGAGCTAAATTGACAAAACTAATATTCTCACGACGTTCGGAATGTCGATTTTAGTAGGAATCGACTAGAGTATCGAAAATGTGAATTTCGGAGAGAAAATTGGTCAAACGGCTTATTAATTGATTAATAGATTAGAATAATATTTTTATTTATCAAAATTTCATCAGCTGAATTTGGAGAAGTGACTATCAAAGTGGGACAAGTGAGAGAGGAGAGCACGGTTATTGCAGAATTGAAGAAGAAGGGAGTTATATTTTCCAAAACCTTACAATTCCATAACCCCTCCCTCACTAATTCATTTGGTTCATGGAGATTAATGGGTTGCAACTGATGATTGAAGATGAAAGGATTGGAGAATTCAGTCACCAAAGATATATATATTCTCTACTAAAAACACTTCTCCTTTTGCTAAATATTTTCTACCCGAGAGAAAGAAATTGTGAATGGGTGTGTAAGAACGAGAGCTTGAAGGATTTCTGGAGTTTCAGAGGGTTAATCAAGCTAGAAGAGAAGCATCCTCATGTGTTAATCCAAGAAGGGAATTCATCCAAGAGGTAATATTAACAATTGTTAGTTTTCATATAAGAAATGATGAGAAAAATGTTTATTCTTTGAGTTAGATGTTCTGATTGGGTTATGTGTTGCTATGTTATTGATAACTGATGATTGTAGAGTATTAAAGAATGAAAATTCTGAGTTTAATCATGCTATGTTTGCTCTGAATTTGGTCAAGAAATGCAAAACATGTTCATATTGGTTAAATTGCTTAAATGGGATTACATTGTAAGAAATTTGATTTTAGAGGCTCTAAATTTGCTAATAAAGTTGTTGGTGCTATTAGAATAGTTAATTATGTAATTCATGTGGTTTCTAGTTGAGTTATAATGTTGGATTGTGTTTAAAATTGTCATTGTGTAAGTTTTTGAAAGGTTTGGTTCGCAACAGCAGAAGCCTGCATCACCTGTGTCTGAGTACCAGCGCGGTCGCGCTGGTACCAAAGCTAAACAGGGTGCGGCCGCGCTGCACCAGAACCAAACACTGATGTTTTCTTTTAATTGCTTAGCCGTTAGTACTCAACTTAACCTTGTATTATGAGCATGAAGAAGCCTTAAACATATATTAAGATGTATCATGAGTATGTTATCACAAAGTGATAGGTAAACTATGATTTCGCTAGATATTATGTTTAGGAAAGATTATTTAGAATTGAAGAAACGTCATAAATATGTTTTATTAACATTTGAGCGTGTGTATATTTGTTAGTTGTTGAATACTAAGACCCTAACATGCTAGAAAGAGAGCTGTATATTGAAGAGCTCAGTTCTGGGCCTGAATGGGAGTAGCGCGGCCGCGCCACTCCCAGGCATAAAAGCAGCGCAGCCGCGCCGTGCTGCAGAGTGGTCAAGATGTTCTGTTTGTAATCTAAAGCTTGATACATGTGTGTTAAATTCTTATAAGCTTTGTTATGTGACCATTGGAATGTTTGTATTATCTAAGTATGTAATAGCTATGTTGAACCAAGGTTTAAAAAGGTTTAAACAGGTTTTATAAATGAAACTTTTGGAGTAAAAACAAAAACAACAATTTGTGATATATGATGAAATGTTTTAAAGGTATATTTGGTTAAATGTATGTTGGTAATACACATCTATAATCATGAAACAGTTGCATTTGATATGTGTTGAGTGAGTAGAATATGAGAATCGGTTATTGTGAATGAGTGACTAATGAATATCTGTATATGAATATATATAGGATATTTGCAGTAAAGATTAACAATAATCGTAAACTACGTGAAAGGCAAGTATTCTATCTCAATTCATTTTGTCTCTATGAAAGCAAGTTTTATAATTTGGGAAATTTGTTTACAAAGTTCTCATTGGCAAGTTATATCTCATTCGAGTTCATATCTTGTTCAAGTTTAATCATTGATGACTCAGTTCAAATTGCATATAAGTTTTATCTGATTATGAACTATTACTTTGGAAAGCCTTCTGGCCTTTTGTTCCGGCTAGATACTAACGATGCGAAATGATAATCATTTGAATGATTCAAGTTCATTGTAGCTACTTAAAGTTTACCAATCCAAATTGTTTTGGTGCGGTCCCGCATGAACACTAAGATGAACAACCCGAATAACGGGGTAAAACTGATGTCGGGCATATAGTCCCATTTACGCTTACGCGTTTAAATTTCATACTTGTGCACAATGTAGGGTACGAAAGGCTGATCACCTGGAGTACTTGCGGAGAATGTTTTACAGTCTATTTGATTGTCAAAACTTCTGATGGTTTTCGAAGAATTAAAAATAATGTTCAGGGTTCTTATACCCCTTAGTATGCCATTGGAAATTCTTGAACTCTTATCTTTGACATCCGACACTACTTTTTGATTATTCTTTCGATTATGGAGAGATATCAAAACAGATGATTTTAATCTTGATATTCATTATCATATTATTTTACATACTTGCTGGGCAACTTGTGCTCATTCTTGTTTAACATTTCAGTTAAGGGTGAGAAAGCAAAGGGTTCGGGCAAGGACAAGGGAAAAGCTAAGATGAAGAATTGAAAAGTTTATTTTTGTAACAGTTTTAGATTTCCGCATTGATGTATCGTAGCGATAAACGCTAAGTTAAGTTTAAGGTTATTTAAGGTTGTGTAAACCTGAGATTTTATTCAAATACTATTGTAAATATTACTATTATTTATGAAGCTTGTTTAGTTAGATGATGGTGTTTGACGTATCATGAGCACCATATCCTGTGTTTGATGTTACACTGATTTGGGGGCGTCACAGGTTGGTATCAGAGCTGTAGGTTATAAACCTTAGGTGGGAGAACCTTAGATTATAACCGTAAAAAAAAATTAGTGGAGATAGAAAGAGATAAACTCACATAGAGTTTAAAGTGTTGAGTCTAGTTACTTCTACTAAAAAAAATGTTTATTTTTGATATACTAATATAGATGTTTGTTTTGATTGTAGGATGTCAGGAGAAGAGGAGATTAGAGATATCCATGTGGTTAGTGAGCAGTTAGTAGCAGCTGTACCTCTGCCCATAGCTGAGGCATCAGCTGATTCAGACCCAGATGAGGACCCTGAGGAGGATTTTGAGGAGGATCCCGAGGAAGAGGAGCCCGTGGAGGACTCTGAGGAAGCACTAGAGGATAGGCTACTAGATGAGTTGATGGACAGGAACACGGAGTTGGACGATCGAGTCCATGAGTTAGAGGAACGGTATCAGGAAGAGAAGGGGGCAGTGGTACTGCTCGGGGCATTGGTGCATCATCTGATGGTTAGGAACGCAGATCTGGCTGACAAGCTGCGTGCATCAGACCAGAAGGAAGATAGGTTGATGGTAGAAAAGGAGGCCATCCGGTCCCACTTGGGAAATACGATAAACGGATTGGAGGCGAGAGTTCAGGCTCTTCAAATAGACAAACAGTTGATTACCACCTATTGGAGGGATGAGATAAAAGGTCGTGTTAGGGCTCAAGATCAGAGGGATGAGTTAGAGTATGAGGTAAGGAATAAGAAGGTTAGGATAGACAGGATGCAGTACGCGTTTAGCTCAGCGCATGGCAGGTTCTAGCGTAGGGTGTACCATTTTCTGCGTAAGGAGCACCGGTCTAGACACGCTATAAGTCGAGGGCTAGTTCTGGACATGGCAGACGAGGAGTATGAAGATGCTATGAGGAGGGGTCTTTGAGTTTATATTGCTATGAACTTTTTATTAGTGTCGTATTAAACACTTATCTATTGATGTAAATATTTAAATTTCAGTTCTAAGTTAAAGGATGTAAATGGCATTTAGCCATAAGATGTTAAGTACCTTGGTTTCATGGTTTTTTTTTCATATTAATAAAATGTGTCTATTTATATGTGTGATGTGATGATTAAACTTATATAAGCTTTAAATGTTACAAGATTAAGTTGTGGGATGATAACATGTAAATTTTATTCATCAGAAAATGCCAAGGGGAAGACGTCGTCAACAGACACCTGAAGAGTCAGTCAGTAATGCTGGGGATCCACCGAACCCTATGCAACAATTTGTAGACCTATTAGTTGGGGCACTACAGAATCGGACCCCGAATAATAATAATAATAACCCTCTGACGGCCCAAGTAGCAACCTTTAAGGACTTCAAAAGTGTGGGACCCCCTGAATTCAAAGGGACCACCGAACCTATCGAAGCCCAGTCATGGATCAAAGAAATCGAAAAGGCGTTTGCAATCGCCCGAGTTCGAGATGAGCAAAAAACGATCTTCGCCACGTACATGTTAAAAGGTTAAGCGAACTTCTGGTGGGAGGCGAACCAGAACAGGGCTGGAGAAGGTGTGATATCTTGGGAGAGGTTTAAAGAAGTTTTTTTCGAAAATTATTTTCCTGTGAGTATGCAGAGTCGCATGGAGATGCGATTTTTGGAGCTAAAGCAAGATGACATGACGGTACCCCAATACGCCGCAAAGTTTAACGAGCTGGCAAGGTTTGCACCTCATCAGGTCGACACTGAGGAAAGAAAGACAAGGAGGTTCGAGCAGGGCCTCAAGTCATGGTTGTATAGCAGACTTTCGGTGTTACAGACGAACAGCTTCGCTACTCTTCTAGAGAAAGCCATAATTGCGGAGGGCGGAAGTGAAGCCCTGATGAAATTCAACAAGGAAAAGAAGAAGAAGATTGAAAGAGGAAATAGAGGGGAAGGTAGTAGCAGTGGTAGCAAAAGAAAGTGGAACAACAACAACAATAGCAACAGCAACCCAACAAGTTTTGGGGGTAAATCTGGTGATTCGAAGAAAAGAGCTGAGGCTTGCAAGGAGTGTGGAAAGAGTCACTCGGGTGCTTGCCTAAAGGGAAAGAATGTATGCTTCAATTGCGGACAGAAGGGGCATATCTCTCCCAACTGCCCCGTACCAAAGAGGAATAGATGCTTCAACTGCGGAGCATTGGATCATCAGGCTAGGAATTGCCCAAAGAAGAACTCAAGTGGAGGAAATGGAGGAAGGGTAAATAACGGTGGAAATCTTACAATTTTTGGACCACCAACTCATAATCGACCAATAGCAAGGACTTTCAACATGACAGTTCAAGACGCGGTCACATCTAAGAACGTGGTTTCAGGTATCATTCCGGTCAATGATATATCTGCATACATATTATTTGATTCGGGTGCTACTTGTTCCTTTGTATCACATGAATTCTCCCAACGATTAAATTTACCTCAGGAAGAATTAGAACATCCTATGAACATAGAAGTGGCGAATAAAGAAATGATTCCTGTTAGCCATATTCATAGGAATTGTCTTGTAGATATAAGGGGGTATAAGTTACCTGTGGATCTAATTCCAATTCAACTAGGAGAATTTGATGTAATTCTAGGTATGGACTGGTTATTTAACCATGGGGCAATGATAGATTACCAAAAGAAGTGTATAAAGCTTCAGACTCTAAATCAGTCTAAGGTAGTGTTCTATGGTAGTAAATCGCCTAGGCACTCGAGTTGTCTGACGATGATGCAAGCTAGGAAATTGTTGAGAAAAGGCTGTATAGGTTATTTGGCCCATATTGTTGATACCCAGAAAGTAGAGACAGAGATGGGACAAATACCTGTTGTAAGTGAGTTTCCCGATGTGTTTCCGAAGGATTTGCCAGGTCTACCACCAGATAGGGAGATCGAATTCGTTATAGATCTAGTACCTGGAACGACACCGATTTCGAAAGCCCCATACAGAATGGCACTGGTGGAGATGAAAGAGCAGGAATTGTTAGATAAGAAGTATATCCAACCTAGTGTGTCTCTTTGAGGAGCACCGGTTTTATTTGTGAAAAAGAAGGACGGATCGATGAGACTTTGTATCGACTATCGGGAGTTGAACAAAGTGACGATCAAAAACAAATACCCACTACCTAAGATAGATGATTTGTTTGATCAGTTGAAGGGAGCGAAATATTTTTCCAAAATCGACTTAAGGACGGGTTATCACCAGTTGAAGGTGAAGAAAGAAGATGTACCTAAGACAGCATTCAGGACTCGCTATGGCCATTACGAGTTCCTGGTGATGTCATTCGAGTTAACGAACGCGCCAACAATATTTATGGACATGATGAACCGAGTATTCAAGCAATACTTGGATACGTTCGTAGTTGTGTTCATAGATGATATTCTGATCTATTCTAAGACTCAGGAAGATCATGCTGAACATTTAAGAATGGTGTTGGAAGCATTGAGAAAGGAGAAATTATACGCAAAATTCTCAAAGTGTGAATTCTGGTTGGAAAGAGTTCAATTCCTTGGTTATGTGATTGACAAAGACGGAATCTCCGTGGATCCAGCCAAGGTGGAAGCAGTAATTAATTGGGAGCAACCAAGGACGCCAACAGAAGTAAGAAGTTTTTTGGGATTGGCAGGCTATTACAGAAGGTTCATTCAGGATTTTTTGAAAATAGTAGGAACTCTGACTAATTTGACGAGGAAGTCGGTAAAATTTATTTGGACGGAGAAGTGTGAAGAAAGTTTTCAGGAGCTGAAGAAAAGGTTGAGTGAAGCACCAGTGTTGACTTTACCAGATGATTCGGGGGACTTCGTAGTTTATGGTGATGCGTCACATAAAGGACTTGGCTGTGTGCTAATGCAACATAGTAAAGTTATTGCGTACGCATCACGACAGCTGAAAGATTACGAAAAGGGATATCCTACCCACGACCTGGAATTGGCAGCGGTAGTATTTGCCCTAAAGATATGGAGGCACTATTTATATGGTGCAAAGTGTGAAATATACACGGACCATAAAAGTCTGAAGTATATTTTCACGCAGAAAGAGCTAAATATGCGACAGAAGAGATGGTTGGAGCTGATAAAGGACTACGACTATGAGATTTTGTATCACCCGGAGAAATCTAACGTGGTAGCAGATGCGCTAAGCAAGAAGGGTATTGATAAATTGGCAATGATAACAGCTCAAGAAGAGTTAATTAAGGATATGGCAAGATTGGAGCTCGAGGTAAAGTTTTAAAAGGAATCTGGTGAGAAATTGTTCGCGATGGAGGCTCGTCCGACTCTGTTGGACAAAATAAAGGAAGCACAAGGCAGCGATGAGGAATGTGAAAAGGTGAGGAAAAGAATTGTTGATGGGGAGGAGCTTAAGTTCAGGGTGGATGGTGATGGACTGTTGAGGTTTGAGGAGAGAATTTGGGTGCCAGCGGTATCCGAGTTAAAAGAAGAAATCTTGCATGAAGCTCATAGTTCGAGTTACTCGGTTCATCCGGGGAGCACAAAGATGTATCGGGATCTTCATCAATATTATTGGTGGCCTAACATGAAGAGAGAGGTCACAGAGTACGTCAGCAGATGCTTAACATGCCAGAGAGTCAAGGCAGAACATGAGAAACTGAGCGGGTTACTTCAACCTCTGGAAATACCGGAGTGAAAGTGGGAGCATATCACGATGGACTTCGTGGTAGGGCTTCCAACTACACAAAAGGGTTATGATGCAGTATGGGTGATTGTTGATCGATTAACTAAGTCAGCGCACTTTTTACCAATCAAGATCAAATTCAACTTGGATTAGTTGGTAAAACTATACATCAAAGAGATTGTCTCCAGACATGGAGTACCGGTATCCATTGTGTCAGATCGCGACTCACGATTCACAGCAAATTTCTGGAAACGTTTTTAAGAGCGTATGGGAACGATACTGAGGTTGAGCACTGCATATCATCCTCAGACAGATGGGCAAAGCGAGAGGACAATTCAAACCCTAGAAGACATGCTGAGAGCGTGTGTTATGAAGTAGGGGAACGACGGCTGCTAGGGCCAGAATTGGTACAACAGACTGCAGATATCGTCAAAATAATACGAGCAAGATTAGTGTCGGCTCAAGATCGACAGAAGAAATATGCTGATCAACACTAGCAGCAGCGAGACCTTGACGTTGGTTCTTATGTCTTTCTAAAAGTATCTCCTTGGAAAGGGAAAATGAGATTTGGAAAGAAAGGAAAACTAAGCCCGAGGTTTATAGGACCCTTTGAAGTATTGGGTTGAGTAGGTGAAATAGCTTTACCTCCGGAGTTGAAGCATGTACATAACGTGTTCCATGTGTCAGTTTTACGACCATACAAGCGGGATTACAAGCATGTGATAGCATATGAACCCATTTAGTTGGAGAAAGATTTAACCTACGAGGAAATTCTTGTTCAAATTATTAATAGGAAAGAGCAAGTTTTACGAAATAAAGTAATACCTTCTGTTAAGGTGATATGGAGGAACCACAATGCTGACGAAGCTACGTGGGAACTCGAGGAGAAGATGATGAAAAATTACCCTAATCTTTTTGTATAGCTTTGTGGTGATTCCGGGGATGGAATCCTAATAAGGGAGGGTGAATGTAATACCCGAGATCATTATGTAATTTAATGAAATTAATAAATTGAATTTATGTGAATCTATTAAGTGATTTTAATAAATATATATTGTATTGAGTGATGAGATGTATATAGATAGTTGGTTTGGTTTAATTTAGTTATTTGAAATTAACTATGTAGTTAACAATTGTATTAAACACAAGAATGAAGCTAAAACTCAAATTGATTTCGGAGTGGAATCTGGTGAAGCGGACAACGGATTTGAATTCGGAACGTCGAAATTAGTAAGCATGGACTGTAAACACAAAATGAGTCGAGGTTGACTTTTTGGTCAAAGTCAACCGGTTGACTTTTTCGGGTAAAAAGTCAAACTAGAATTTCGGGAGCTAAATTGACAAAACTAATATTCTCACGACGTTCGGAATGTCGATTTTAGTAGGAATCGACTATAGTATCGAAAATGTGGATTTCGGAGAGCAAATTGGTCAAACGGCTTATTAATTGATTAATAGATTAGAATAATATTTTTATTTATCAAAATTTCATCAGCTGAATTTGGAGAAGTGACTATCAAAGTGGGACAAGTGAGAGAGGAGAGCACGGTTATTGCAGAATTGAAGAAGAAGGGAGTTATATTTTCCAAAACCTTACATTTCCATAACCCCTCCCTCACTAATTCATTTGGTTCATGGAGATTAATGGGTTGCAACTGATGATTGAAGATGAAAGGATTGGAGAATTCAGTCACCAAAGATATATATATTCTCTACTAAAAACACTTCTCCTTTTGCTAAATATTTTCTACCCGAGAGAAAGAAATTGTGAATGGGTGTGTAAGAACGAGAGCTTGAAGGATTTCTGGAGTTTTAGAGGGTTAATCAAGCTAGAAGAGAAGCATCCTCAGTGTTAATCCAAGAAGGGAATTCATCTAAGAGGTAATATTAACAATTGTTAGTTTTCATATAAGAAATGATGAGAAAAATGTTTATTCTTTGAGTTAGATGTTCTGATTGGGTTATGTGTTGCTATGTTATTGATAATTGACGATTGTAGAGTATTAAAGAATGAAAATTCTGAGTTTAATCATGCTATGTATGCTGTGAATTCGGTCAAGAAATGCGAAACATGTTCATATTGGTTAAATTGCTTAAATGGGATTACATTGTAAGAAATTTGATTTTAGAGGCTCTAAATTTGCTAATAAAGTTGTTGGTGCTATTAGAATAGTTAATTATGTAAGTCATGTGGTTTCTAGTTGAGTTATAATGTTGGGTTGTGTTTAAAATTGTCATTGTGTAAGTTTTTGAAAGGTTTGGTTCGCAACAGCAGAAGCCTGCATCACCTGTGTCTGAGTACCAGCGCGGTCGCGCTGGTACCAAAGCTAAACAGGGCGCGGCCGCGCTGCACCAGAACCAAACACTGATGTTTTCTTTTAATTGCTTAGCCGTTAGTACTCAACTTAACCTTGTATTATGAGCATGAAGAAGCCTTAAACATATATTAAGATGTATCATGAGTATGTTATCACAAAGTGATAGGTAAACTATGATTTCGCTAGATATTATGTTTAGGAAAGATTATTTAGAATTGAAGAAACGTCATAAATATGTTTTATTAACATTTGAGCGTGTGTATATTTGTTAGTTGTTGAATACTAAGACCCTAACATGCTAGAAAGAGAGCTGTATATTGAAGAGCTCAGTTCTGGGCCTGAATGGGAGTAGCACGACCGCACCACTCCCAGGCATAAAGGCAGCGCGGCCGCGCCGTGCTGCAGAGTGGTCAAGATGTTCTGTTTGTAATCTAAAGCTTGATACATGTGTGTTAAATTCTTATAAGCTTTGTTATGTGACCATTGGAATGTTTGTATTATCTAAGTATGTAATAGCTATGTTGAACCAAGGTTTAAAAAGGTTTAAACAGGTTTTATAAATGAAACTTTTGGAGTAAAAACAAAAACAACAATTTGTGATATATGATGAAATGTTTTAAAGGTATATTTGGTTAAATGTATGTTGGTAATACACATCTATAATCATGAAACAGTTGTATTTGATATGTATTGAGTGAGTAGAATATGAGAATCGGTTATTGTGAATGAGTGACTAATGAATATCTGTATATGAATATATATAGGATATTTGCAGTAAAGATTAACAATAATCGTAAACTACGCGAAAGGCAAGTATTCTATCTCAATTCATTTTGTCTCTATGAAAGCAAGTTTCATAATTTGGGAAATTTGTTTACAAAGTTCTCATTGGCAAGTTATATCTCATTCGAGTTCATATCTTGTTCAAGTTTAATCATTGATGACTCAGTTCAAATTGCGTATAAGTTTTATCTGATTATGAACTATTACTTTGGAAAGCCTTCTGGCCTTTTGTTCCGGCTAGATACTAACGATGCGAAACGATAATCATTTGAATGATTCAAGTTCATTGTAGCTACTTAAAGTTTACCAATCCAAATTGTTTTGGTGCGGTCCCGCATGAACACTAAGATGAACAACCCGAATAACGGGGTAAAACTGATGTCGGGCATATAGTCCCATTTACGCTTACTCGTTTAAATTTCATACTTGTGCACAATGTAGGGTACGAAAGGCTGATCACCTGGAGTACTTGCGGAGAATGTTTTACAGTCTATTTGATTGTCAAAATTTCTGATGGTTTTCGAAGAATTAAAAACAATGTTCAGGGTTCTTATACCCCTTAGTATGCCATTGGAAATTCTCGAACTCTTATCTTTGACATCCGACACTACTTTTTGATTATTCTTTCGATTATGGAGAGATATCAAAACAGATGATTTTAATCTTGATATTCATTATCATATTATTTTACATACTTGCTGGGCAACTTGTTCTCATTCTTGTTTAACATTTCAGTTAAGGGTGAGAAAGCAAAGGGTTCGGGCAAGGACAAGGGAAAAGCTAAGATGAAGAATTGAAAAGTTTATTTTTGTAATAGTTTTAGATTTCCGCATTGATGTATCGTAGCGATAAACGCTAAGTTAAGTTTAAGGTTATTTAAGGTTGTGTAAACCTGGGATTTTATTCAAATACTATTGTAAATATTACTATTATTTATGAAGCTTGTTTAGTTAGATGATGGTGTTTGACGTATCGTGAGCACCATATCCTATGTTTGATGTTACACGGATTAGGGGGTGTCACATCTGATATCTAGTAGTTCTACTTTGATCACCATACAACTCCTTGAGGTGCAGCAATATAGTAGGAGCATCCATGTGACACCCTCAAATCCAACAGATTTGGTGTTCACTATTCATTTCTTACATGTCTAACTACCCATAATAAAGGATAGTAAATAACTTCATAAACCATAATCCCATTAAAGGGTACATTATAAATAAATTCTCAGGTCATCTATCCTTAATACATCATTTGCGGAATAAAATCTTTAATAATAACGAAGTCTCATTACAAAGAACTTAATCAAATATAGTAAACATCTTCATTTGTTCATCTTGCCTTTGCCCTTGCTTGAGGACGGCTCATCCGAGTTTTCAACTTTAGCCGCAATGTTTTAGCAAACAATTGCTCACAAATATAATAACAATAACAATAGAGTAATCAACGAAGTAGATTATTAATTAAGATGTAATAGCCTTACTGAAATCAATCAACAACAATTAAAGGACTGAAAGCTTAATAGAAAATTCGGCTTAAGATTTGAATATAGATTTCAAGATCAAAAGTATATCTGAGGGTCATAAGACCTCGAACTATGTCCTAGGTTAACAAGTATCTCTACTATAACCTTTAACAGTCTTGTAGACTATGGACTATCTATCTCGTACTCCAGGGATCAACCCTTTGTACAATGTATTGTGCACAAACATTTTAATGCTATTGCGTAATTTAATCCCCTATATTAGGGTTGTTCATCTCAGTTTGACTTCAGAATTCGTACCAAAAGAAACTTGGTTTGGAATAACTTCAAGAAATTCTATGTCTGTAGAACGCTCATCAACTATGGACTAGTTAAATCAATAAGGGTTTGCTCTTTGCTAAAGCATTTGATTCAACAATAAAGTTGTACAATGAGGTTTATGTTCGAAGTTTGAATAACAATTCATAATCGCATAACAATTGACTTGAATACAACATAAGTATTTGACATTATAACAACCTTGCTTGAACAATAATAAGCTAAGGTTCATAAGCTTACTCAATGAAAGTAAAGTAAGAAAGTTGTGACATTTATAATCAAGACATGGATAAAATAACTTGCCTTGAGCGCTTGCTACAATTAATGTTATCTACTTGCTCTTTTTGTGACCTATACATTTAAGTCACGTTGAACAATTAACAATCATGGTTCAACTAACTACTTTCTAAATTAAGCAATTAATCACATTCAAAAGCATAACTCAAACCAATATTCTTAAACTCTTACTATAGTAACACATATTTATCATGTTGCTTCTTATAGGAGAAATTATTTTATTTCTAATTTTAGAAAAAAAATTCATTTTCTGGCCGACCCGACCCGACAGAACCGACCAGACTCGAAAACCCGGACCGGCACTGCAGCGCTGGGAATTGGCCATGGTCCGGCACTGCAGCGCAACCCTTGGCCTGACTCCACTACAGAACCCGGTGCTGCGGCGCCTGCGTTGTGTTATAGGAGCGGCGCTGCGGCGCCAGACTGAAGAATCAGTTTCTGCAGTCGCGAACTTGCTCTGCTTCCGACACAAATTCAACACTTAATCATCTAAACATAAAATCAACTAATCCCAGATGCAATATACTTTGTAAAACACATTAGAACATAACTACTAAATGATTTTCACAACTTATAAGCCCAAATTTCATAATCAAGCTAACTTTTACTATTTTGACATAATATTGCAAAATCATTCAACCTAGACTCGATTCTCAACCAAATTAATCCATTCCAGTTGCATTGTTTTCGTTTCTTATCAAATTAACATAAACGACAATGAATTTGCAGATTTTTACCCGAATTGAATATCGATTCTTGTACATACAACCATATTCGTGAACTTTTTCACTGTAAATATAAAACTCCATTTAAAAGCATAATTTTATGGATTAATTCAACTAAAACATGTTTATAAACATCATACACTGATTATACATGCATATCAACACAATAACCAATTACCGCATGCATTAGCCATAAAAATTTATTGACAGACAAACAAAAATCAATTTTCAGTGAAGAAATATAAATAGAGAATTAGAATCAGTTTATACCTCTTGGTTTTTACTTAGACTTAGCTGGATGATTAGGAATAGCTTGGCAATCCCCCTCCTTCCTCTTTGATTTTCAAGTTTCTCTCAATTGTCAATTCTCTCTAAACCCTCAATTCTCAGTCTCAGACTATTTCCTCATTCTCTCAAAATAAACTGACCAAAGCTACAAAATAAAACTGATAAAAAAACTGACTCTTAACGTATTTTAATATAATACTGCAGTTAGAAAAAAAATTTAAATGGTCAGCTGTTACAAATTTCAAAAGCCATAAGGCTTGTTTGGCTAAACACTAATAAAACAAACTCTTTTACTAACCAAGGGTCACAAGACCTTGTTTGGTTAACTAACATAAAACCTATTTTTCTATTATTTTAATAATCCTTTTATAATAAGGTTCAATTGTCACACATACTTTAATTAAATTTACTAATAAATAAATTCTATTAAACCTTACTAATTAAATTTTTATTTCTATTTGGCCAACTATAATATTACTAAATAAATTATTTTATTCAAATAAAATATTTATTCAAATAAATCATTAATCATCTAATTTAGTTGTTCAATTAAATTAGAATAAACACAAATCACCTTTCAAATAACAATTAACATAATTGTACTAGAATAAATTACCCCACAATGATTTCATCAATTATTTACTCTATTCAATAAATAAATCAACTAAAATATTTATTTAACTCAATAAATATTTTATTTATTCACAAAAATCACATTCGTTACAATCCATAGTTTCATGCTGACGCTGAAGCTCGTTACTCATGGATGTGAGCATAATGCATTGAGTTAAGATTGCATCATCTTGCCACTTTCTGAAAGTAGCAACCTCTTCCTCAGAGGCTGTTTCTGCAACATTTGCAGGGACAGGCAAATTTAGGACATAAGAAATCTTTTCAGCAGTGAGAACAATTCTCAGATTCCTTAACCAGTCCGTGTAATTCGGTCCGGTTAGTTTGTTAGCATCAAGTATGCTACGCAATGATAATGAGTTTGACATTTTTAAATTTTGCATGTGAAATAGACAATATTTTAGCATACATTCATTTTATTAATCATCAAAATAAATTAGGTCTTTATTTAAATTGGTATCTCCCACTATTTTCATCAAACTATATTACCCTCAATATATAGTTCGACAAATCTAATTAAAGATTTGCTAGTGAGAATAAAGATCCCATTTTAAATGTATATAACCTTGTGGTGACACAACAAACGATATATAAATAAATAAGTTGACAACTATTGTCAATTACATCACTATGTAACTCTTTGTATTTTGCCTCTTAGATTATTTTGATCAAGTGGTGACACATTCCAATCAAAATTATCCAAGTTAAGTCCAACCTAGCACTTCCATATATGTGAAGAGAAAAATACCGTCCTTGTGGTGACACAATAAAACAATAATGTTCAATTCCTTAATAAGCATCAAATATGATAAGGTAACATCTTAAATATTTAATACTTGCCTTATGGTGACACAACAAACTCATATTAAATATTTAATACTCTATTGCTTTACCATGCTAGAAGGCGACGTTCAATATTCCAAATATCTTTGAACGTTTAGGACCTAATATAATTTCTTCGAGGGGTTTATTATTATTAGTCTCATCTTGTTTAGCGCGCATGCACACGCACACACACACACACATATATATACACACACACACACACACACACACACATATATATATATATATATATACATATATATATATATATAAAATACGCGTCATATTATTTAACATGCGAAGTATGTTGGATAATATATAATATATATAGTAAGCATGCACATATAGAATACTATATTCTACCTGGATTGATTATGGACTTTTATTCTACTTTGGTTCACTAGAGCTACCAAGTGAACCAAAAGGTCAAACTTAGGGTGCAAGAACTGAATTTAAATATAACTATTACATTTAAATCCTGGGCTCTATTACAAACGGGTCTTCAAGCGCTCCTTGCTACTTTGTCTCCAATTCTTCAAAATTATTCTAATTGATCCTATTACATAAACTATTTACAATAAATAGAAACCTTGATCAGCAGTTAAGGGGAAGAACACAGGAGGGAGATAGAATTTACATTGAGAAAAATTAGATAAGACGAGGTACGCATACCCGATTTATAAAAACCCATTCATTCAAGCATCCTCATAAACTAAAATCCAATCACACATTGGTCAATAGTCCATAATCAATCCCTATTTATTATCATACATATCTCCATATGCATCAATAAATAACATTCATCTCATGAATAATAAAATCATTCCATATATGCATTGATATCATTTAATGGGCAAAAGTTTGCTAGTATTTAGTTTTGAAACAAAATAAACTCTTTTATTTTAATCAAAAACCAAATCAAAATTAAACTCCTTTAATTTTAGCAATCTGAAATCATATTCCAGATAAAATAAATATCTTTGTTTTAAACTTATTCTAATTAAATAAACTATTTAAGTTAATTGAAGAAAAAATTATTTTTCAGATTCTGCTGTCCGGCGCAGCTGCGCCTAGAATGAACTGGGAACCGGCGCAGCTGTGCTACACCACCAGAAACGACTTTCTGGATTTGGGAGCAGCTGCGCTCCAGAATAAACTGGAAGTGGTGCAGCTGCACCGTGTAGCATATTCGCAAAGAATAGATTTTGGCCCAAAAATTCAATTCAATCGCATACCATACACACACAGAATTATCAAAATCGATAATTAGCACACGATTAGGCTCTGATACCACTGTTAGGTTTGTATATTACGAAAGCATGCAATCAAATTACATAAATAGAGCGAAAACGCGATAAAACGGATTTTAAAATTTTATACAAATCATCACCACGATCAATCTATGTGCTCAATTAACGATATAATCGAAAGAGACAGAGATAGAGAATTATACCCTCGTGAATCAAAGCTTCCTCGGGTACAATTTCACCTCCAATTCCTTCACGTTCTCCTTGAATTCCACCGATGAGATTCCTTTCTTTGATCAATGTTAGCCACCCAAGTGTTTGGCCTCTAGAGGTGATCCACCAAGGAATAAAATCTATTCAAGAAGAAGGGTGTTGGCAAAACCCTAGTTTCTATCTCTATAGAAATTGCAAGTACTCTCCATAATTTTAATGCAAGAGTGTGTAACCCAAATCTATAATAAGACTCCTCTTATTTATAGATATAGGAAACCCTCCTAAATAATTTAAGATTACGTTAATTGTCTTAATTAAACTCTTTTAATTAATTAAACTCCTAATCCAATTAGGAATTTATGAGAGTACTTTTATTAATTAATTCTCAAACCTTTTTCAAGAATTAAATAATAATAATAGTAATAATAATAATAAGTCTCCTCTTATTAATTTATATTTAATATTTTTAAAATATTAAATAATAAATATTAAGCTGTTTAATTTATTCTATCTCTATAGACTAAATTAAATACAATTTAACTTATTATTACAATTATGTCATTTACTTCTTAAATAAATATTTTTCTATTGCGGTATGACACTTTAGGTTCTCCATATTAAACCAGTTGTGAATAAATCAATTAGAACAATTCTAATATTATTTAAATAAATAAATTAAACTATTTAATTTATTTAAATAAATAACATTTATTCTACAATAAGGGTAAGCCCCCTTAGTGATCAACGACTTTCCATATAATATAGATTTCAACATTAATCACAAATGAACCTTTTAGTGAATAGTTACCGTACAATTCAATCCTTCTACCACATAATGCCCCAATTAAATATAAGATATGGAATTACTGTCAAGTCTTATTTTATTTAATTATCTGTATTTCGACTCCCAAATGTGCAACTCTAAATAATGCAAATTAGAAACTCCTTTCTAATTTCATTATGCCTTGGCCAAGGACTACTGAGTTGTCATTTATCGAATCACATAGGACATTCACATCTTTACTAGATGTGGTAGATTTTTTGTTGATCATTCACATAGCTTCATGTATAACTTATTATACCCAATCATACCCTTTGATATACCCTAAAAGTCTTAAGGGACATGTCAAAGTACAACTCATCATACACAAGATACTATGATGATCTCAAGTCCAAGGATTACTTGTACTGCTATCACTAGAGGAATTCCTATTGACAGGCGAGTAAGTCTATTAAGTTAATAAGTAGTTATTATGTTCCAGTTCTCTTAAGAAACAATTTTACTTCCGTTGTTGGACAAGGAAGGTACTGGCATTATATTTAAGAACAATTGTTGTTCTATTTATAATGATAATATTTTGTTTGAAACTGGAGGATCACTTGATGGACTTTGTATACTTGACTTACATGAAAAACAATTTGCAAATTGAACAAACTAGTAAAAGAAAAAGGAGATGGTCATTCAAAGAGTTGAATATGTGTATTTGATGAAATACAAGTTTGAATCATTTGAAAGGTTCAAAGAATTCAGAAGTGAAACAAATTGACAAAGTATTAAGATTCTTTGATCAGATCGAAGAAGGAATACTTGTACAATGAGTTTCAAGATATCTCAAAATGGTATTTTCTCATAATGGACGCTTCATGATACGCAATAATTGATTTGTGTATCTAAAAGAAGAAATTGTACCTTGTTGGACATGGTGCGGTCTATAGTGATTTTTACCAATATTCCAGTATCTATCTAGGGTTATGCCCTAGAAATGGCTGCATATCTACAAAATAAAGTAACCTCAAAATTCGGTCCCAAGACTCCATAAAAGTTATCGATAGGGAGGATTCCTAATCTTAAGTATGTTAAGATAAGGGTTTGTCCAACTTATGTGAAAAAGTTTCAAAAGATAAGTTTGGGACAAAATCTGACAAGTGCAGATTTGTGGGATATCCTAAAGAAAGTTTAGGATACTATTACTATAATCCTACACGCTGCCTTCTTAGATAAAGATGTTTATCATTGAAGGAGCTAGTGGGAGGATAATAGATCTTGAAGGAGTTCAAGAACCACAAAGCATTTTGAGTCAAATCGAGGAACTTGTAGATAGACCTATTATACCACAACCGAATCGTAAATCTGGAAGAGTACCGAATATACCTAGAAGGTATGGATTCATCATAGAGGATGATGATGATGTACACATCATAGATGATGATGATCCAGTTATATACGATGAGGTTATGAGTAGTAGACACTTAGAGAAATGGCAGATGACCATGAAATCTAAAATGGACTCCATGTATGAGAACCAAGTATAGACTTTGGTTACTCCACTGAAAGGCATAGTGCCTAGAGGGTGTATATGGGTCTTTAAAACAAAGACTGGGGCAAATGGAAAGGTGGAGACCTATAAGACCAGACTTGTTTAAAAGGTTTAAAATCAAGTCAAGGAGTTGACTATGATAAAACCTTATTAACAGAAAATGCTCAAGTCCATTTGGATTTTACTTGCAATTGCAGCTTATTATTACTAAATATGGCAAATGGATGTGGAGACGCCCTTCCTCAATGAAGACTTGAGGAGAATGTATGTAAGATACAGCCAGAGGAATTTGTTTCAAAGGTTGAAGCAAATCGTATATGTAAACTACAATGATCTATTTATGGATTGAAGCAAACTTCTCAAAGATGGAACATTCATTTTGATGAGACAATCAAAAGAGTTTGATTTTATCAAAAACGAGAATGAACCTAGTGTGTACAAAAAGGGTCAGTGGGAGCACTGTGACATTCCTAGTATTATATGTTGATATACTACTAACAAGGAATGACACACCAATGCTATAATCAGTAAAGATAAAATTGTCTAAACATTCCTCCATGAATAACTTGGGAGGAGCATCTTATATATTGGGGATATAAATCTATATAGATAGATTTAAAAGGATGTTCAGCTTGACCCAATAAAAGTATATTCATTCGATGCTAAAGGCGTTTAGCATAGCAAACTCCAAGAGAGGTCTCATGATGATGAGCCATGGAGTGTATCTCTCTAAAATTATCTCCAATGAAAGAGAGATCACATGAGTTACTATCATGTATGCAATGAATATACAAGGCCTGATGTTGATCAGTCATATTTTGGAGAAGATCACTATAAGATAGTGAAAAATATCTTTAAGTACTTAACCGGTATTGAGGATGTGATTATGATTCATGGTGGGTCTGAATTAAAACTAGAGGGTTAAACAGACTCAAGTTTTTTTTTTAGACTGACCAAGACGATAACAAATCCACTTTAGGGTAAATTGTTACCTTGAATGGTGGTGCAGTGAATTGGAAAGGTTTCAAACAGCAAAGAGTTATTAGTTTAGTGACAAAAACAAAGTATATAGCTATAAATGAAGCTGCAAGTTAATTATTTGGATGAAAAGTTCATTACAGAACTAGGAATAGTTCCTAAGTCTCATCTTGGATTCAAACATGTGTTGCGGCACTTTCATTTGATTAGTAAAATCATTGAAAGAGGAGAAGTCACTATAGATAGTGGACTATCAAGAACAACATTGCATATCCATTTACTAAAGCTTTATCCAAATAGTAGGATGATCGTCACTTAGAGAACAAGGGTATTAGATACCTTGGCGATTGGCTTTAGTGCAAGTGGGAGATTTAAAGTAGTATGCACGCAAGCCAATTATATTTGATATGATGTAGCATATACTTTATAATCTTATTCGGTTATTAAAGGCATTTTACTTTATCTACATTGTGTTGTTACATTAAATGTGATAAACCCATAGTTTGGAGCAATGCTTTTAGAATCATGATGGTGATCATGCTAATGAGATCTAAATTCTAGATAGCTCACAAACTAAAATCGTTCTTAATCGTTGGATTACTAAAAAGGGGATTAGTGAATCCAGATAGATTAGTATATATGTTGCTTGTTCTTAGGAAGATGATGATTGATCTCATAATCATTTGTGTGGAGACACTAAAGCAAGTATGTAGGTGCTTATTGGAGAATAAGTACACTGAACGTGGCTCGCTAAGGAATACCTAATGGAGTTTTACTCGCCTGTCAATAGGAATTTCTCTAGTGATAGCAGTACAAGTAATCCTTGGACTTGAGATCATCATAGTATCTTGTGTATGATGAGTTGTACTTTGACATGTTCCTTAAGACTTTTAGGGTATATCAAAGGGTATGATTGGGTATAATAAGTTGTACATGGCGATAGGTGAATGATCAATAAATAATCTACCATGTCTAGTAAAAGATGTGAATGTCCTATGTGATTCGATAAATGATAACTCAGTAGTCCTTGGCCAAGGCAGAATGAAATTAGAAAGGAGTTTCTAATTTGCATTATTTAGAGTTGTGCATTTGGGAATCGAAATATATATAATTAAATAAAATAAGACTTGACAGAAACTCCATGTCTTATATTTAATTGGGACATTGTATGGTAGAAGGATTGAATTGTACGGTAACTATGCACTGAAAGGTTCTTTTGTGATTAATGTTGAAATCTATATTATCTGGAAAGTCGTTGATCGCTAAGGGGGCTTACCCTTATTGTAGAATAAATGTTATTTATTTAAATGAATTAAATAGTTTAATTAATTTATTTAAATATAATTAGAATTGTTCTAATTGATTTAGTCACAACCGGTTTAATATAGAGAACCTAAAGGGTCACACCGCAAAAAGAAAAATATTTATTTAAGAAGTAAATGGCATAATTGTAATAATAAGTTAAGTGTATTTAATTTAGTCTATGGAGCTAGAATAAATTAAATAGCTTAATATTTATTATTTAATATTTTGGAAATATTAAATATAAATTAATAAGAGGAGTCTTATTATTATTATTATTATTATTACTATTACTATTATTTAATTCCTAATAGGGATTGAGAATTAATTAATAGAAGTACTCTCACATGAACTCCTAATTAGATTAGGAGCATAATTAATTAAAGGAGTTTAATTATAATAGAAACCTTAATCCTAAATAGTTTAGGGAAGGGTTATTCCTACATCTATAAATAAGAGGAGTCTTATCATAGATTAGGGTTACACACTTTTGTATTAGATTGTGGAGAATACTTTTAATTTCTATAGAGATAGAAACTAGGGTTTTGCCAACACCCAACTTCTTGAATACCTATTCTTCCTTGGTAGATCACCTCTAGAGGCCAAACACTTGGGTGGCTAACGTTGATCAAAGGAAGGAATCTCATTGGTGAAATTCGAGGAGAACACGAAGGACTAGGAGTTGAACTTGTACTCGAGGAAGCTTTGATCTACGAAGGTATAATTCTTATTCTCTTTCTCTTTCGTATAATTGATAATTGAACACAAGGATAGATCATGGTGATAGTTTGTATTAAAATTTTAAAATCCGTTTTATCACGCTTCCGCCCTATTTGTGTAATTTGATTGCATGATTGCGTTATATACAAACCTAACAATTGTCTTATGAATGTTATGTGATATAATTAAAGTCTAAAATTCTGCAATGCCTTAAAGATTGTGTGAATTCCATTCTTGTGCAAATCTTTTAATATTTGTACCAGTATTCAAGCTATGCTATAACATAAACTGTTAAAGCTTTAAAGTTCAGATATGCATGAACTTCTTGAGAAATATGTCAATGCCAATTATTTCGGCTAGGTGAATGTTAAAGTGTTTAATCGATTGGTTATTGAATCTGTAAAATATTATTGATGATAAATAGTGCTTTCCAAACCAATTTGTTTGGTGCGGATTCAAGGTAAGTTTAGAAATGAACAAACCCTTTCAATAGGGACAGTTCTTAGTCAAATATTTCGGCTGACACACAAGGTGTCAAAATTAAATGCAATGTCATTTGGATGTAGTGTTGATCAACATAGAGTATTATAGGCTGATCCCCTAGATGTGCTCATAAATGATACCGGGTTTACAGTTAAAATGTTGGGAAGCCCCTTTATGAATGAAAAGAAAGTTCTGGTATTTTGACCGCTCAACACGAAGGTGCAGTATATCATTTCAAAAGAAAAATGTTTTAAAACGAAAGCAAAGTATTATTCCTGTTTATTCAGAAAGTTTACAACTATTGTTCAGTTGTTAAAGTTAAATATCATGATTCTTGATTTTGTTGTTGTTTAAATTATTATACTTGCTAAGCTATAGAATGCTCATTCTTGCTTTAAATTAAACAACTTTTAGCTGAGCCCAAACGGGCGGAAGGATCCAGTAAGGACAAGGGAAAGAAAAAGATGAATGAGTAAAACAATGTGTAATGACATAGTATTATTATGTAATGGATAATATTATTATGTTTTGAACATGTAATGGTCTTAGAACCTGGGTATGGAACGAATATATTTGTAATAATATAGTTAATTATATTTGTGTCATTAAGATTACGTATATAGATGAGTGTGATAAAGTAGTACCATGTAGTACCGGATCCGAGTTGAAGGTACCCAGATTTTGGGGTGTCACAGGTTGGTATCAAAGCTGATAGGTTATAAACCTTAGGTAGGGGAAAAAACCTTAAGATATAGCCTAGGAGAAGTTAGAAGAAGTTAATAAGTAAATAAAATAAAATAGAGTTTCTAAATGATGGATTAAGGAATTCGTCAAAAGAAATAAAAGTAAAACTAAAACTTAAAATAAACTATGTTTGTTATGTGATAATAAATATATGTTATCAATATGTACTAATCAAGATATTAAAATTGATTGTAGATGTTAGGAGAAGAAGTAGAGTATAGAGACATTCATGTTGTGAGTGAATAGCTGATCTCTCTACCAGAACTAGTACCTGAGCCAATACCGGAGGTAGAGGCTCACATAGAGAGTGTTCCAGACATAGACATGGACATGGACATCGATTTGGATGAGGAACGTGAGGAGGATCCCCCTGAGCAAGAGGAACTAGATGACAGAGTGTTTGAGGTTGTACCATCAAAGCCGGAAGAGGGGATCGAAGACTCGGCAGATATGCACGAGTTATTTGTAGTAGTGATCGACAGGAATGTTGAGCTGCGGAATGAGGTGATTGCCTTAAGGGCACAGTTAGAGAATGTGCAGTCTGAGAAGTAGGCTGTGGAGTCTTATTGGGAAGCAGAGATAGACAAAAGGGTGTTAGTTGAGGACCAAGTCCATGAGCTTAAGGAAGAATTGAGAGATAAGAAGTTGAAGATAAGTCAAATGACTCATGTCTTTAGGAGTTCTCATAAGGTGTACTAGCGAAAGATCGCCTACCATCCAGTTAAGACAGGACAGACGAGGCACACTATTAATAGAGATATTATGATTGATCTGGCTGATTAGGAGTGTGCTTATGCCATTAGGCGAGGTCTATTCTAGTATGTAGACAATGTATAAATAAATATTTATATATATTTGTAATGATGTGAATCCCAGCTTTTGTATACATAGCGGGGTTTCTTTTGTAAGTCCCAGCGATATTATAAGTTGTGGACTAGTATGTGAATCCCATCTTTCTGTAAGTAATAGAGGGATGTAAATGTAAATAGCTGAAGCTATGGGAAGAAAGATGTAAGAACTAAGAAGCATATTAATATAAGAAAAATTATTAAATGTGCTTTGTTATGAGTATGTGTTAGCATGTAGAAAAGAATGCCTTAAAATACGTATAGAACAATAATAACATAATTTTATTATTTAACAGAAAATGCCGCCAAGAAGAAGACAAAGAACTCAGGAAGAAGAATCTCATAATGAGAATGAACATGGGGGCCAACCGGACCCTATGTAACAATTTATAAACTGTCTGGTAAGGGCCTTTAATAGAAAGCCCGTCGATATACCTGTGATCCTCCGACTGGGCATGTTGCCAACTTTAAGAATTTAAAAGTGTGGGGCCTCCCGAATTTAAGGGGTCCACTGAGCCTATAAAGGCTCAATCTTGGGTGAAGGAGGTGGAGAAGGTGTTCATAATCACCAGAGTCGGAGAGGAGCAAAAGACCGCTTTTTGCTACCTATCTACTGAAAGGAGAAGCCAGTTTTTAGTGGGAAGCCAACGAGAATAGGGCTGGAGAGGGAGTTATTGCATGAGATAGGTTCAAAGAAATTTTCTTCGAGAACTATATTCCTAGTAGCATGCAAAGTCGTATGGAGGTGCGGTTCTTTGAACTGAAACAGGGGGAGATGATAGTTCCCTAATATGCTGCCAGGTTCAATGAACTGGCCAGGTTTGCTCCACACTAGATGGACACGGAGGACAGAAAAGCTAGGAGATTCGAGCAGGGACTGAAACCCTAGCTCTATAATAGGATTTCAATGTTCTAGAGTAACTCTTTTGGAATAATTTTGGAGAAGGCTATAATAGCCGGGGGGAATGAGACGAAGAGTCTCTATAACAAGGAGAAGAGGAACACGATTCAGAATGAAGGAGGAATTAGAGCTGAGGGAGCTAGTGTAAGTGGAGGAGGAAAGAAGCAAAAGTCGAACAATCCTGGAGCTACCAGGGAAAAGCAGGGAGACCTGAAGAAAAGGGTTGAACCATGCCAAAAATGTGGGAAGACTCATTTAGGAGTTTGTTTAAAGGGGAAAACAATCTGCTACCATTGCGAGTAGGAGGGACACATCTCTCCTAATTGCCCCAACCCGAAGAAGAGCGGTGGATGTTTCGCCTGCAGATCATCAGACCACATGGCAAAGAATTGCCCGAAGAAGGGGTCGGACGACAGTACATGGGGTAGCAGTGGGAAGCTAACCATTAATGGTCCAACTCCACCGACTAGACCAACGGCTCGGACCTTCAACATGACGGTCCAAGATGCAGTGGCATCCGAAGACGTAGTCTCAGGTATAATCCTAATCAATAATATTAATGCTTATGTATTGTTTGATTCGGGTGCGACCTGTTCTTTCATATCTAATGAATTTGCTAGACGTTTAAGCTTACCTCTATAAAAACTAGAGTCTCCCTTAAACATAGAAGTTGTGAATAAAGAAGTAATCTCTATCGAACATATTCACCGAAATTATTGCGTCGAAATTAGAGGGCATAAACTATCGATATATTTAATTCCGATTAAACCGATTAAACTGGGAGAATTCGACGTGATACTATGAATGAATTGGTTGTTTAACTACGGGGCAATGATAGATTGCCAGAAGAAAAGTGTAAACCTTAAGACTTCAAAGCAGTTTAAGGTAGTATTCTACGGTAGTAAATCATCGGGGCATTCTTGTTATCTAACGATGACGCAAGATAGGAAGTTGTTAAAGAAAGGATGTGAAGGTTATCTGTGCCACGTTGTTGATACCCAACAAGTGGGAGCATAAATGGGACATATACCTATTGTGCAAGAATTCGCGGATGTATTTTTCGACGAGTTTCCAGGTCTTCCGCTAGATAGGGTGATAGAGTTTGTTATAGACGTAGTGCCTAGAATGGCACCGGTTTCAAGGGCACCCTATAGGATGGCGCCAGTAGAAATGAAGGAATTGATGATTCAATTGTAGGAGTTATTGGATAAGAAATATATTCAACCAGGTGTGTCCCCATGGGGAGCACCAGTGTTATTCGTTAAGAAGAAGGATGGATCGTTAATGCTTTGTATCGACTACAGGAAGTTAAACAATGTAACGATTAAGAATAAGTATCTGTTGCCCAGGATCGACGATCTATTTGATCAGTTGAAAGGGGCAAAATATTTTTCTAAGATAGACTTAAGGATGGGGTATAACTAGTTAAAGGTGAGAGGAGAGGATGTACTAAAGACGACATTCAGAACTCGTTATGGTCATCATGAGTTTCTGGTAATGTCGTTCAGGTTGACAAATGCGCCAGCTGCATTTATGGATCTGATGAACAGGGTGTTCAAGTAGTATCTAGATAAGTTTGTAGTAGTGTTCATAGATGATATCCTGGTCTACTCTAAGATGCAGGAAGATCATGCGGAACACCTAAGATTAGTGTTAAAAACACTACGGAAGGAAAAGTTGTATGCGAAATTCATGAAGTGTGAATTTTGTCTAGAGAGAGTCCAGTTTTTGGGACATGTGATCGACAAGGATGGGATATCAGTAGATCCAACAAAGGTGGAGGCGGTGGTAAATTGGGAACAACCGAAGACGCCAACAGAAGTGCGTAGTTTCTTAGGACTAGCAGGATACTATCGAAGATTTACACAAGATTTTTCGAAGATAGCTACCCCGTTGACGAATTTGACGAGGAAGACATTAAAGTATGTATGGACGGAAAAGTGTGAAGAAAGTTTTCAAGAGCTGAAGAAAAGACTCAGTGAAGCGCCTGTATTATCCTTACCAGATGATACGGGAGATTTTATAGTTTATAGTGATGCATCGCATAGAGGACTGGGTTGCGTGCTTATGCAACATGACAAGGTCATTGCGTACGCATTACGGCAATTAAAGGATTATGAGAGGGGATACCCTACTCATGACCTTGAATTGGCCGCAGTAGTTTTCGCCTTGAAGATATGAAGGCATTACTTGTACGGAGAAAAATGTGAGATTTACACAGCCCATAAAAGTCTGAAGTATATCTTTACACAGAAGGAGTTGAACATGAGGCAGAGGAGGTGTAATGACCGAGAATTTTTAAACTTCATTATTAATTAAATATAAAATTTAATTTTTAATGAGTTAGTTTTGTATGCTTATTTAAAATCTTGTGTGATTAAGTGGTTATGTGATTATGTGATTGCGCGTAATTGCTAGGATTAATTAAGGGGAGTCATTAATGGTTTAATTAAATTAGTGGACTAGCCCTAAGGTTTAATATCAAAAGAATTGATAAAGTTGTCTATTAATTAAATATTCAATTTACTTGAATATAGTGGAGGAATTAAAATTGCATAAATTAATTAATATAATTATTAATTAATGTGAGCAATATTAATATTAATATTTAATAGTCTATTTAGTAATTTAATACTAACGGACTAAATCATTTATTTAATTAACCAATTCAATCTTTTATTTAATCATGAATTGGGGAGTTAATGTATACTAAATTAATTGGGATTTTAATTGTGTGGTATATCTAATTAAGTAGTAATATACTGGAACATTAATTTTGGGACAAGAGTTATGGGACAAGATCCCATTTATTTGTCAACCGTGGTCTGGAAAGGGAGAGGGAATGGAAAATTGAATTTAACTAAATTATTGAAATAGTGGAGTCCCATTCCTTTGTTTCTCCAGCCGTGTATAGGCTTAAGCCTATTACTTATTTCAGATGATGAACATGATGAAGGAGGGTGTGGGTTGATGTGATCCATGCCTAACTTTCTACCTAATCTCCATTAACCAGTAGGTTCTTCTTCTTCACGTTGGTTCTTCAATTTCTGGACAAAGACTTTGTTTGGTTATTGGGTTTCTATAAATTAGGACCTTTGTTGGAAGATTTAGCAATCGATAAACACACACGTTTGATATTATTTAAACAATGACAATTTGAGTTTTGTTGGTTGTGCAAGCTCAAAAGACAAGTAATAAATAAAATGAGGTAAAATATCAAGATAGAAAGATCTAAGATTACAATTTCCCCCAACACGTCATTTGAATCTCCTAACTCTCTCTTTTTAATCAGTTAAATCATACGAATTGACAACCGAGAAATCAAAACTTCATTAAAGCCTTCTGTCGATGGTCAATCACGAATCTTCTTAATGCGGTGCATAGGTATATGTCTATCCTATACACTATCAAGAAACCAATTTCAAGAATGATTAATAAGACACGTGTCACTAAATCTCGTTAACCGTCCTTTCAATTACCAACTTTCGCATAGGAAGTCATTGAGACTAGATTCTCCATTGGTTGCATTCAGTAGTTAGGTATATGTCTATCCCAACTACTATCAAGTTACCTATTTATGTGAATAATTAACAAGACACACGTCACTTAATCTAATTAATAACCCACAACAATCTTTAACTCTCGCATATTATCATAACTAGGTCTTAACCTATAATCCGTTCGTCAAGTTCATATAGGTTCCCAAGGTAATTACTGGCCAAGCAATTAATCTAAGAAGGAAGGGTTATGACAATCAATTCACAAATGATTAACTAATATCAAAGAGAGAGAATTCAAATCAATTTAGGTGTTGGGTTCTATTGAAATCTTAGAATAGAAAGTTAGTTCATGATAGCTATAACAAACATCAATTTCAATTCATACATCATCAAATTCGAATTACAAAAAGAGAGAAATTTCTAGAGATAAAACCACTTTTGAGGGTATTCAGATGTTTCTCTCTTGGTGGTTGTAGCTTTGTAGCTCTCCTCTTCAATATTACAATCTTGATAGTCTGGTTGCTTGGGTCTTGGCTTGGTTCAGCTTGATTCACAGCCCTTAGCACTGTTGTATGATGTAATATGTAGCCTCCCTATCTCTAGGTATGAAATATGAAGCTCCAAAGAGATATTATATAGTGCCTCTATGAAAAAGCCTAGCAAAACATCAGATTTTTGGTTAAAAAGTGAGCTGGAATCGCACTTGGAGCTCAAAAGATCGCACTCAGCACGCACAGGCGTGCTCGCACGCTGCCCGCCTCGCCCGTGCCCCGCCCCTGGTGCTCGCCCCGCTTGCCCACGCCGTGCGCGTGCGCGTTGGCCAGCAGGTGCCGCGCGCGCTGCCTGGCGCAGCGCGCCGGCGCCCTTGGCCTATCACCCGACTCAGGTTTGACCTCTGTTAGTAAAATGGCCATAACTTTCTCATACGAACTCGAAATAAGGTGATTCAAGAGGCTACGGAAAGCTAAGAAGTAGATCTACAACTTCCATAAGTGGAGTTCGAAAAGATAATGGCTGGAGAAAGGGTGAAATTGAGCTCAAAGTGGCTGCTGTGTAAACTTTATGCTAAATCCGCGTGTAAAACGACCATAACTCTCTCATCCAAACTCACATTGGGATGATTCAAGATGTTTTGGAAAGCTAAGGAAAATATCTACAACTTTAGTTCTTTGAGTTTTAAGAGATACGGATTGGATCATGGTTGAAATTTAGCCGCAAGTAGCTGCTATGTCAATCGGAAGCTCAAAAATGGCAAACAAGGCACGTAGGTGTTGACGTTCAAATGACTTTGCTCTATTTCCTACAAAACTAAGTAAAAACACATAAAAACAATACAAAACATTTAAAAGCAATATAAAACTACAATATCTAAAAATAAGATAAAAATATAATAAAACCACATAAAATACCCAAATTGTGTGTATAAAACACACTCATCAACCTTTTTCTTCACAGATCCATTTGTTAAATCTTTTTTAAGTTAGTATAGAGAGTGATTGTTGCTGGGAAGTAATAGAAATCTAAAATTGAGCGTTCACGGAGTATCAATTTGACATCAAGAAGGTATACTGCCATTTTAACTCTTAAATTGATAAAGTCTGATAAGTCCATGATGCTTGTTAAATAGCTTGTTAATTAATGCCATGATTTTATCTGGGTCTGTATGCATGTTTGGGACCAATGTGGTTACACTGAGATGCATTTATAAGAGTTGGGCCATATTCATTTCGGGTTCTGCAGAAGCAGAGCTGATCTTGAGCCTGTGCAGCAGTGGCGCGACCGCGCCCATTCCTAGGCTAAAACCAGCTCGGTCGTGCTGGTTACCAGTTTCTGTTGCTATTATTCTGATGTTTCGAGCATGTTAGATTAGCCCATTCATGCATAAAAATAGGTTTATGTTGGTCGATTTCGCAACCGAAAAATACGCGCAAGTATACGCGGTCAACAAGTAATAAAGTGATAAGAGAGTTGTCGAACCCACAGGGAATTGTTCTAGTGTATCCCAAGTACCAACTATATATCGTCTTGATTTTATTTAGACAAATGATGAATTGAGTTTGTTTTGTTGTTTGGTAATAATTAAGATCTATGGGAAGCGTTAAAACAATGAAATCTAATGTTAACAAGTCTAAGATTGCAATTTCCCCCAACACTTCATTTGAATATCCTAACTCTCTCATTTGAATTAATTAACAACATAGAATTGCCAACCGAGAAATCAAAGCTACTTATAAGCCTCTGTCGATGGTCAAATTCGAATCTTCCTAATGCGGCATGTAGGTATATGTCTATCCTACACACTATCAAGAGACTAATTTCAAGAACAATAACAAGACACGTGTCACTAAATCTCATTTACCGTCCCTTCAATTACCAACTTTCACATAGGAAGTCATTAAGAGTAGATTCTCCATTGGTTGCACACGGTATCTAGGTATATATCTATCCTAAATACTATCAAGTTACCTATCATTGAGGATAATCAACAAGACACACGTCACTTAATCTCAATTAACAACCCACAACAATCTTTAACTTTCGCATGATATCATAACAAGGTCTAAACACTATAATCCGTTCGTCAAGTTCATATAGGTTCCCACGGTAATTACTAGCTAGGCAATTAATATATGAAGCATAAATTATGACATACAATTCACAAATGAGTAATTAATAGCAAAGAGAGAGAAATCAATTCAAACTATGTGTTGGGTTCCATTGAAATCTTAGAATAAGCTCTAGTTCATGGTAGCTAGGCAAAACATCAAACACATGGTGTACATCATGAAATAGAAATACAAATTCAAAGGAAAGCAAGAGATGATAAAACCCATTTAGAAGATATTCATATGTTGCTTGCTTGGTTGATGTCAATTTCTAGCTTTTCCTCTTCCTTTGGCATTCTTTTCTCCTTTTGCTCCTTGGCTTGTTGCTGAAAATCTCTTTGAATTGCATCCCTTAAGCTCTTCTTGGTGATGTATGTGCAGCCTCCCTATGTCAAGATGTCCATTTGACACTCCTTTCCTTCTTGGTTCTTTTGATTTTGCTGAATTTTCCTTGTGTTGCAGCACTTTTGGCTCTCTAATTGATGTGTTTGTGTGGCCACCCAATTCCTATATATGAAATATGAAGCCCCAATGAGATATTATATAGTGCCTCCATGAAAACCCTAGCAAAAATCAGATTATGGGTCAAAAATCCGCTCAGATCGCACCAAAAGGCCAGCTGGAATCGCACTCAGCACGGCGTCACGCGCCCGCGCCCAGCGCCTGGGCCGCACGCTGGCCGCACGCCCAACGCCGCACGCCCGCACGCCCACGCCGCGCGCCCGGACGCCAGCGCGCGCGCCCGCGCCCAGCGCCTGGGCCGCACGCTGGCCGCACGCCCACGCCCGCTGCCGAGGCCCCGCACGCGCCCAACGCCGCACGCCCACGCCGCGCCGCGCCCATGCGCCCGCGCCCAGCGCCAGTCGCACACGCCCGCACGCCCAGCGCGCCAACACGCCCGCACGCCCAGCGCGCGCCCGCACGCCGCGCCCATGCGCCCGCGCCCAGCGCCTGGGCCACACGCTGGCGCCCCGTCTGCCGCACGCCGTGCTCGCGGCTTGGTCGACGCCGCACGCCGTGCACGCTTTCCAACGCCGTGCACGCCCAACTTCCAAATGTCATCAAATTAAGCCCCGAGCATCGCCAAACATAAATTTTCACCGTGTTAACATTCGGGCACGGATATCTAAGCACGGGCTTGCCCTCGTGGCTTGGTCGACGCCGCACACCGTGCACGCTTTCCGACGCCGTGCACGCCCAACTACCAAATGTTGTCAAATTAAGCACCGAGCGTCGCCAAGCACAAATTTCCATCATACTGCCATTCGGGCACAGACGTCCAGGCACGGACATTGAGTCAATACAAACAACGATCCGAGCGGTCTTTATTTCAATTCCTACAAACATAATGAAAATGCATCAAAGCAACATAAAACATGTAAAAATAACTAAAACCTAATTTATGTAGAAATAAGATAAAAATACATAAAAACCACATAAAATACCTAAAGACTTGCAAATTATCAAGGCCAAAAGTACCCAAATTGTGTGTATAAAATACACTCATCAGTTTGCCATGTTACCTAGTGGTCCTGGGAATACCATGAGTTGCGTACGTTGTTCTAGTATATAGTTGCTAAAGCAAACTTAGAACTTTGAAATAAACTTGACAAAATGTGTGTCTTTTAAATTCTGACCATTTGAGTATGTACATATGGCTTAGATATGTGTTTAAATGCATGTGAGTTATGATTTTGAGATACTTTGCATGTACTAAGTTGCTTTAGTTGACTTAGTGTAATTTTCAATATCATCAATCATTGTGTGAGTTACGTTCTGATCATGCAAGCATGAATAGTAGGATTCATTATGCCTCTAGACATGTTGACATGAGCACCATCTAGCTAAACATGGATTCTACCTATCCACGCATGTTCAAGAAAATGAAATTCCAAGTGTAACTATGTGATTAATGTGTACATGTGTTGTATACGCATGAGCATGCATATTAAGTATTGGTTAGTCTCATTATGGGGTACTGTGACCATAGTAGCGGATTCCTTGTGAAATGGAATTGATTGGTTTAAAGTATAGAAATTTCCGACATGAAACCGTATAACTTTGAATTGGACTTAGAATGAGCATGCTAAGTTTTCGAATATGAGCATGTGTATTTGATTAATATCAGTAGCCTGTATGCTAGAAAGTACGCTCGGATTCAAGCAGAATGAAATTTCATTCCTGGTCTGACCAATGAGTGGCGCGGCCGCGCCACTCCCAAAAACCAGCGCGGCCGCGCCGGTTGCCAGTCTTGCCAGTTGCTTTAAACTGTGATCAGGACCTTGCAGCATGTGTATACGTGCATCTTAAGCTGTATTGCATGATTAAATTGAGGTGCTATGTGTTCAAGCCTATATTGATTCATAGAAACTAGATATCCTAAAGCTATTAATCTAAGACGGGGTTAAGTGTTTATAGACTCAGTCATAAAGAATTAATTTACGTGATTTACGTGTTAGGTTATTTAGTGAGTAAATTCTTGTAAGTGGAAACTCATACCAACCAGTCTACACAATACTAATTGAGAGATCGACTTGTCAATGTTAGGTCGTTTCAACACAATTTAATTAAAGCTAGATTATTTGTAGCTGAGCAAAAAGGCAAGTTCCTTTGACTTCTACTAACTTGTGCAAATGTGTTATTGTTGTGCAAGTATTACTAATGGCAAGTTCCCTTTTCACCGAAACTTTACCTCGTGTAAGTTTCCTAACTCCGACTTTCTTTAAGCAAGTTTCCTCGAATCAAAATCTTGTACTTGATTTATGGTGCAAGTTATTTATTTAAACATGAACTTTATTACTTAAGTGGTTTAATTACTTTATAATTATTCCACCTCGATATTATTATGACTCGCACTTCGTGCGTCTGAGTTGTACAATCTTTGACTCGTACCTTATTTAAAGTTTTACTATTTAAGATGTTAGGTTTGTATATAGCGCGAACAAGCAATCAAATTACATAAATAGTGCGGAAGTGCGATAAAACGGATTTTAAAATTTTTTATATAAACCATCACCATGATCATCCATGTGCTCAATTATCAATTAAACGAAAGAGATAAAGTATGAGAATCATACCTTTGTAGAACCATGCTTCCACAGGTACGAGTTCACCTCCAAATCCTTCGCGTTCTTCTCGAATTTCACCGATTAAATTCCTTCCTTTGATCAACGTTAGCCACCCAAGTGTTTGGCCTCTAGAGTTGATCCACCAAGGAATTATAGTTGTTCAAGAAGATGAGTGTTGGCAAAACCCTAGTTTCTATCTCTATAGAAATTGCAAGTACTCTCTCTCCAATTCTTATGGAGGAGTGTGTAACTGTCTAACAGTCTAACGGTCTAACAATCTAATTGTCTAACCCTAAATCATGATAAGGCTCCTCTTATTTATAGATATAGGGAACCCTCCTAAACTATTTAGGATTATGGTTTTTATTTTAATTAAACTCCTTTAATTAATTAAACTCCTAATCGAATTAGGAATTTATGAGAGAGTACTTCTATTAATTAATTCCCAATCCATATTAGGAATTAAATAATAGTAATGGTAATAATAATAATAAGACTCCTCTTATTAATTTATACTTAATATTTCCAAAATATTAAATAATAAATATTAAGCTATTTAATTTATTCTATATCCATAGATTAAAATAAATACACTTAACTTATTATTACAATTATGCCATTTACTTTTTAAACAAATATTTCCTTTTGCGATGTGACCCTTTAGGTTCTCCACATTAAACCGGTTGTGAATAAATCAATTAGAACCATTCTAATCTTATTTAAATAAATAAATTAAACTATTTAATTTATTTAAATAAATAATATTTATTCTACAATAAGGATAAGCCCCCTTAGCGATCAACGACTTTCCAGATAATATAGATTTCAACATCAATCACAAAAGAACCTTTCAGTGAATAGTTACCGTAGAATTCAATCCTTCTACCATACAATGTCCCAATTAAATATAAGATATGGAATTACTGTCAAGTCTTATTTTATTTAATTATATGTATTTCGATTCTCAAATGAACAACTCTGATAATGCAAATTAGAAACTCATTTCTAATTTCATTATGTTTTGGCCAAAGACTTCTAAGTCGTCATTTATCGAATCACATAGGACATTCTCTCCTTTTACTAGAAGTGGTAGATTCTTTGTTGATCATTCACCTATCTCCATGTATAACTTATTATACCCAATCATACCCTTTGATATACCCTAAGGGTCTTAAGGGACATGTCAAAGTATAACTTATCATACACAAGATACTATGATGATCTCAAGTCCAAGGATCACTTGTACTACTATCACTAGAGGAATTCCTATTGACAGGCGAGTAAAACTCCATTAGGTATTCCTTAGCGAGCCACGTTCAGTGTACTTATTCTCCAATAAGCACCTACATACTTGCTTTAGTGTCTTCACACAAATGATTATGAGATCAATCATCCTCTTCCAAAGAGCAAGCAACGTATGTACTAATCTATCCGGATTCACTAATCCCCGTTTTAGTAATCCAACGATTAGGAACGATTTTAGTTTGTGAGCTATCTAGAATTTAGATCTCATTAGCATGATCCCCATCATGATTCTAAAAGCATTGCTCAAAACTATAAGTTTATCACATTTAATATAACAACACCATGTAGATAATATAAAATGCCTTTAATAACCGAATAAGATTATAAAGTATATGCTACATCATATCAAATATTATTGGCTTGTGTGCATACTACTTTCAATCTCCCACTTGCACTAAAGCCAATCGTCATGGTATCTAATACCCTTCTTCTCTAAGTGACGATCATCCTGCTGTTTGGATAAAGCTTCAGTAAATGGATATGCAATGTTGTTCTTGAGAGTCCACTATCTCTATAGTGACTTATCCTCTTTCAATGATTCCACTAATCAAATGAAAGTGCCACAACACATGTTTGAATCCAAGATGAGACTTAGGAACTATTCCTAGTTCTGTAATGAACTTTTTCATCCAAACAATCAAACTTGCAGCTTCATTTACAGCTATATACTTTGTCTTTGTCACTAAACCAGTAACTTTTTGCTGTTTGGAACCTTTCCAATTCACTGCACTACCTTTCAAAGTAACGATTTACCTTAAAGTGGATTTGTTATCGTCTTGGTCAGTCTGAAAAACTTGAGTCTGTTTAGCTCTCTAGTTTTAATTCAGACCTACCATGAATCATGATCACATCTTTAGTACCGGTTAAGTACCTAAAGATGTTTATCACTGTCTTACAGTAATCTTCTCCATAATATGACTGATCAACATCAGGCCTTGTATATTCATTGCATACATGATAGTAACTCATGCGATCTCTCTTTCAATTGGGGACAATTTTAGAGAGATACACTCCATGGCTCATCATCATGAGACCTCTCTTGGAGTTTGCTATGCTAAATGCCTTTAGCATCGAATGAATATACGTTCATTGGGTCAAGCCGAACATCCTTTTAAATCTATCTATATAGATTTATATCCCCAATTTATAGGATGCTCCTCCCAAGTTCTTCATGGAGGAATGTTTAGATAATTTTATCTTTACTGATTGTAGCATTGGTGTGTCATTCCTTATCAGTAATATATCAACATATAATACTAGAAATGTTACAGTGCTCCCACTGACCTTTTGTACACACTAGGTTCATTCTCGTTTTTGATAAAATCAAACTCTTTTGATTGTCTCATCAAAATGAATGTTCCATCTTTGAGAAGCTTGCCTCAATCCATAAATGGATCGTTGCATCTTATACACGATTTGCTTCAACCTTTGAAACAAATTACTCTGGCTGTATCATACATACATTCTCCTCAAGTCTTCATTGAGGAAGGACGTCTCCACATCCATTTTGCCAAATTTCGTAATAAGCTGCAATCACAAGCAAAATCCAAATGGACTTGAGCATTACCCGGTAATAAGGTTTTATCACAGTCAACTTCTTGACTTTATTTGAAACCTTTTAAACAGGTCTAGTCTTATAGGTCTCCACCTTGCCATTTGCCCCAGTCTTTATCTTAAAGACCCATATTCACACTCTAGGGACTATGCCCTTTTGTGGAGTAACCAGAGTCTATACTTGGTTCTCATACATGGAGTCCATTTCGGATTTCATGGCCATCTGCCATTTCTCTGAGTGTCTTCTACTCATAGCCTCATCGTATATAACTGGATCATCATCTTCTATGATGCGTACCTTATCATCATCCTGTATGATGAATCCATACCTCCCAAGTATCTTCGGTACTCTTCCAGATTTACGATTCGGTTGTGGTACAATAGGTCTATCTACAGGTTCCTCGGTTCGACTTAAAGTGCTTTGTGGTTCTTGAACTCCTTCAAGATCTATTACCCTCCCACTATCTCCTTCAATGATAAACATCTTTATCTAAGAAGGCAGCGTGTAGGATTATAGTAATAATACCCTAAACTTTCTTTAGGATATTCCACAAGTCTGCACTTGTCAGATTTTGTCCCAAACTTATCTTTGAAACCTTTTTCACATAAGCTGGACAACCCCTTATCTTAACATACTTAAGAGTAGGAATCCTCCCTATCCATAACCTTTATGGAGTCTTAGGTTCGGATTTTTGAGGTTATCTTATTTTGTAGATATGCAGCCGTTCCTAGGGCATAACCCCAAATAGATACTAGAATGTCGGTAAAAATCATTATGGACTGCACCATGTCCAACAAGATACAATTTCTCCTTTTAGATACACCAATCAACTATTGCGTATCAGGAGGTGTCCATTATAAGAAAATACCATTTTGAGATGATCTAGAAACTCATTGCACAAGTATTCTTTCCTCGATCTGATCAAAGAATTTTAATACTTTGTCAATATGTTTCACTTCTGAATTCTTTGAACCTTTGAAATGATTCAGACTTGTATTTCATCAAATACACACATTCAATTCTTTGAATGATCATCTCCTTTTTCTTTTATTAGTTTATTCAATTTGCAAAATACTTTTCATGTAAGTCAAGTATACAAAGTCTATCAAGTAATCTTCCAGTTTCAAACAAAATATTATCATTATAAATAGAACAACAATTGTTCTTAAATATAATACCAGAACCTTTCTTGTCCAACAACAAAAGTTCTAATATTTCTAATGAGAACTGGAACATAATAACAATTTATTAACTTAATAGACTTGCCCGTAGGCAATGCTAAACTATAAGTTCCTATGGTTAATGCAGCAACCTTTGCTCTATTCACACACATAAGATTACTTACTCTTAGTTTAGCTTTCTACTTCTGCTTAGTCTCTGCATTGGATTGCATACGTGAGAATTACAGCCGGTATCCAATACCCAAGTAGAACCTTGACTTACAGAAAGATTTATTTTTAATCATGAACAAACTTATATCTGTAACCGAAGCTTCACTAAGCTTCTTCTGGTTAGCCTCTGTAAGATTCTCCTTACAATTTCCTTTCTAGTATCCAGGCTTATTGCAGTGGAAGCAAACTCCTTTGCTATCTGCATCAGTCTTGTTCTTATTGTCCTTTGTTTTTGCCTTTCCTTTTACCTTCTTTGAATTGTTCTTCTTTTAAGAAGATCCTTTGGCCCTCTCCCGCTTCCTGGAAGAATCATCTACCAGTAAGACTTGGTCTTTCTTGGCTAGAAAGTGACTCTTTATTGTTTTCAACATGTTTAAGCAACTCAGGCAGGTTGACATATGGCTTGTTCATGTGGAAATTCACAACAATTTGTGAGAAAGAGTCCGGAAGTGATTGTAAGATCAAATCTTGAATCAACTCTCCATCCATTAAAACCCAGTTGTCCCAATTGTTCAATCAGATTGATCATTTTAGGACATATGTCTGTACTGTAGTGCCATCGGTCATTCTAGATCGGAAAAGCTCCTTAGATATCTGATATCTAATAGTCCTACTTTCCTCACCCCTCAACTCCTTGAAGGTGCAGGAATATAGTAGGAGCATCCATAGTTTCATGCTGACGCTGAAGCTCGTTACTCATGGATGCGAGCATGATGCATTGAGCCAACTGTGCATCATCTTGCCACTTTCTAAAAGTAGCAATCTCTTCCTCAGAGGCTGTGGCGCCCCCAAATCCGGGTACTTAAAACCCGTACTTGGTGCTACACGATATCATTCCTACAAACTGCTTATAATCAAAGATAATAATAATTATTATATCAGAGGTATCTATCCCAGGTACGAAGACCTTTAGTATCTTTATTACATGATAGATATTATATTTTTAAAACAAAAGTCTATCTATTACAACAGCCATTTATAACTACTCCTGTAGCTTTCCCTTGCCTTTATCCTTTCCGGACCCTTCTATGCGTTCTGGCTTAGCTGAAAACATTTATATTCAAAGCAAGAATGAGCATTTGATTGCTCAGCAAGTAATAATAATTGATAAACACGTATATCAAGAAATAAATGTTCTCTTTGAGATATGCTTTGATAGCAGAATAAATATCATAAAGCAACTGAACGATTCTTAAACGACAGTATAACTCATTTATATTCTTGAAATGATATACTGAATTCCGATACTGAGTGGTCACAAGACCATGAACGTTTATTTTTCTTTTCTTGAAAAGGTTCTATCAAAAATTCATTTGTGAACCGTCTGGTCTTACGGGCACGATGGGTGATCAGCCCGTTATGCCCTGTATTGATCAATACTATCTATTAGAACAGCACTTGTGTTCCCTGTCACCGTCCCCAGGACGCAATATAAAATTTTCCCAAGTTAGGGATGTTCTACTCAGTTTGAAGTTCAACCCAAATAAGAACAAAAGGGATGAACAGCTTTATCAATTCTGAAAATATTTCAAGACTTAATGCAAAAGAATTGAAATAATCAAATCTTGTGTCTAGCCGAAACAAAAAGCTTAGACCTTCATTGAACTGTAAATGTATACCGAATTTTATCAAGTACACATGATCTTACCTTTATCATTTTTCAAAGTTGATTGGAATAAAATTAGATAACCTTGTATTAAAAAGAATGGCGAAACATTTGCTCAAGGTAAATGAACTTGTTTGAAAGTAAAGGAATTGAGATACTTGCTCAAAAATAAACGAGATCAGGATACTTGCCTTGTTTGTTGACTATTGTACTAAGTTCAGCTAAGTTTGCTTTTACGGATCCTACACAATCATAGTCGCATGAATGCATTAGTCACATATCCACAAAATATAACTTATATAGTTATATATTAAATATCCACATTGATCACGTTATTAGCTTATGGTATTTAGTTTTCGCTTTGGTAAGCTTCGTTGTGATTGTAATACGCGAGTACATTAGAATCTTAGCCGATAACACACGTATTTATTGTATATGAGTATAGCATATATTTTATACTTAAGTAAATTCATAGCGTATCTTATACATCGAATGTAATTATAACTTGTATAATTAAGTTATAACTTTCGTAATCATGTATAGATTCATTTTCGTATACTAACGCGTTAAATACTATCGCATTTCGATAGCTTGGTATAACAGTCCGCTAAAAGTAATTTCATCTTCTTGCTTAGTTTAGAAATTCTAAGCTTAATGTGAATCTTGTTGGTTTTATTGTGTATTTTATTATTATTTCATCATAATAATAATAATATAATAATAATATATTATATTATTATTGTATACTTTATTATTTATTTTTTTATTTTTGCGAGCCTTAACATAACCGGACCCAGCCAAGCCGCTGCAGTAAATTCGCTTGGTGCTGCTGCTCGTTCGCCGTGTGCACATGCATTGCTGCTGACTTGCTGCATAATGGGCACGCTGCTGCACGCGGTGCTGCTGCTGGGGCACGCTGCTGCACGCGGGGCTGCTGCTGCTGGGCCACGTTGCTGCACGCGGGGCTGCTGCTGCTGGGCCACGCTGTTGCACGCGGGGTTGCTGCTGTTGGGCCACGCTGCTGCACGCGGTGCTGCTGCTGCTGCGCCACTGCTGCTATGCGCACGCCGCTGTTGTACACGGCTGCTACATGCGGCAACCTGCCAACCATTGCTAACCAAACTACTGCTGCTGCCATGGGCAGCAGCCCTGTCCCAATATACTTCATTCACAATGTAATTATTCTTAGCTTATATATTTAATTACACCAAAGTTTAGATAAAGTACAGATAGCATATGAGACGATATTTATAACTTATAAACTTCTCATTTCGGACATTGTAAACTGCCCAGAACAGTGCTTACACATGACTTGACACCCTGAATTCTAAATTTTTGTTTGGCTTAAAACTTGATTCCCTCTTCAATTTACTTTGCTTATAATCTTTAATTATTGTTATATACAATATATATATCTAACCCAAGCATGGGTTTTGTTTATTACTTGGGCTTTAAATAAAACAGCTCGTTGAGGAACTTTGTCAAGCACCACGTGTGCACTACTTTGAAGCTCTCACTTCATAACCATTTCTTTGTGTTCTAACTCCAATTTAATCTCCTTATATCTTCACACAACCCAACCTATCTCCTTGATTCTAATCCACACTATAGCAATCCAATTAATGGTTAAATTCTTGTATAATCAAATAGTTTAGCAGACTAATTAGCTTACTTTCTTTTCGAAATTCAACCTCTTGTGATTCAAAAATATGAAATATTATAGTCTCATTGTTTTATTAATGATTACAGCTATAATCATATACTAACACTTCATTTTAAACATACATATTTAACCAATTTCGTTCATGCTTAGTATTCTTCATTACAAACGTAGTAAGAATCAATTACAATACCTTTAGCTTGCTTGTTTATGAGTTCCTGCTCTCTTTTAATTTTCTTTGGTTTCAGTCCACAACTCCAATTCCTTCTTTATTTTGTAAGATTTCTTGTTGGTAATATGGGTGCAGTGAACTAAGCTTGGATTTTGACTGGGACGGAAAGAAAATGAATAAGGAAGGGTTAATATGTGCTTTAAGCTAGTTTGTAAATTCCTAGCTTTCATTATTCATCAGACATAGTCTAGCTTAGCTTTGCCTGGTAATTAGTCTAGGAGGTCTAGGAATATTATATGCAGTACACCTCCAGCTTAACATTGACTCAGCTTATTATCCAGCTGCTGCTTAAATTAATTATCGCTCTGTACATAACGCGTGATAAAATATTAAGTAAATGTACCCCAAAATTTCCGAAAATATATAATTAAATATTTCTAAAAAAATTCCGGAAATTATTTTAATAATTACGAAATATTTTCCATAATTTTATTTTATCACTTTCTATACAATAATTAATTATATTAAATAATTAATATATAGTATACCGCTTATTATCCTTCCATAGAATGAATATCATTCACTAAATAAAATAATTTATTTAATGAAATCCTTTTATCACATTAAAATAATTTAATATACTAAATTATTTTAATTCATTTAATTCAATGAATATCCTAATTTAATATTCCTAAGTTAATTATTTCCTTTTTCATCAATCATGGAAATAATTTCCTTATTTAATATCCTTAACACCCACCTCTTTATATTTAAATAATTTAATTTCATAAATTATTAAAATATACTTTATTTAATATATACAATAAAATTTGCATAATTAAATAATTCCTAATTTCTTTTTACCTCGAAATTTCTTTCAATCAACTATATACGTGTAATAAATATACATATCTATACTTCTCATACTGTACACGTACACAGATCACAATTAATAAATAATAATAAAAAAAAATTCACTAATTTCTTATTTTATTATTATCAGGAAATTTCGAGTTATTACAGAGGCATTGTCTGCAACCATTGCAGGGATAGGCGTATTAAGGACATAAGATAACTTTTCAGCCTTGAGAACTATTCTCAAATTTCTTAACCAGCCCGTTTAATACGGTCCGATTAATTAGCATCTAATACGCTATGCAGTGATAGTGAATTAGACATCGTAAAATTCTATAAATGAATTTGTAATTTTAACAACATTTTAGCATACATTCATTTAATTAATTACCAAAATAAATTAGGTCTTTATTTAAATTGGTATCTCCCACTATTTTTGTAACACCCCTTTCCCAAAAATAGAAAAGGGAGGTCACGTGCAAAGCACAACAGAAATATAAACTAATACCAAACTTATAAACCAGAAAAGATTAGTCTGAAGAGGTATTAACATCCACCCAACCGGCTCAAAATACATATTGTTTAGTACAACCTAATCTTAATAAAGCTTTAATACAACTCTAAACAGAGACTCAAACATCAAAACATAACCAAAATATCTAAACCATCTAGGTAAGGAGCTCTCATCACACTTGCCCATGATCCCCTTGAGTACCTGCCGGAAGAAAGACACAGCATGAGCCAAATGCCCAGTACGGATATAGAGTAAAGAATTATGAACTGAATTTAACTAAATCAATTAATGAACTGAACGAAAACGAATTAACACAACGAAGTAATAGGCTGAATCAAATGGTTGGGTGTTATTTCATACCGAGCTCAGAATATAGCTTGCCACATAGACAAGTCAATAATGCCACATAGGCAATCACACATTGGACTGCGAATCCAAATGCATGCAAAATCGGAAGGTGTGTTTGGCATAACATCAGCCATCCGCAAAACATAACAGAAAACTAGGGCCGACCCATACGCCTCTCACAACAAATCACCAAATGGCCAACTCCCATCGGAGCATAAAACAGAGACGCCGTGGACTAATCACACTGCCACAGAAGTGTCATGTCTCTCGTGCCAAGACGACATGCCTGTGGTACCCCCACAGGTGGTTATAGCTCAGGTATACCCTACGGTATATTCTAACAGAAATATCATGTCACAACACATGTGACACAATAGCAACAAAAAGGGTTCTATACGTACATGTTGAACCAAATCAAATCATAATCATAATGTCTCAAAAGAAGGTAACAACCTGTATCGCTCTACAGATATCAAAATATATAGTAGACATGATAATCCAACTCAAAAGAGTGTAAATACGAGTTCTATGTATCAACACTAAAATAAAACTATTATATTAATTTCACATGAAACAATTATGTGAATTAATAACGAAATTCAAAACGAGGAATCAAAACGAATTAATTAAATTTCAGAAGACTATCGCTGAAGGAGTACGGAATCCGTACCTGGAGTACGTAATGCAATACCCACAATTACAGATGCAATTGGTTAGACTCGCTCAAAGTAATCTATTCACAAAAATAATACATTTTATTAAATACTACAATATTAGTATTAATAGTTTGTATGCATATATTGTAATGCCCGTGAATTTTGAACATCCTTATTAATTAAATCTAATTTAATTTAATGAGTTAACGCTGTGTTCTATTTAAACCAACTTGGGTTAATTGGTGGGAGATGTATAAGATGTGTCTATACTTGTGTTGACAGGTATGATATAACTATGGTTAAGAAATAACCATATGTGAGTCAAGTGTAGGAATTGGTGTGTAATGGCTAAAATGGCCAAGAGTGGTTAATAACCAATGTAATTATGAAAGGGCAATAACCATTGTATATCCAAGTGGTTAATAACCAATGTAATTATGGCGGGATAATAACCATTGTGTTTAAACAATGTAATTATGGCAAGATAATAACCAATGTCTAATAACCAATGAAGAATGGTTAATAACTAATGGATAATTAAGATTTTGTGAAAAGACTATTTTAACCTTAAAAGAAGTTGGGTAATGATTAAAATACCCTTGAGGAAGTTGCTAGGAAGCTTCCTATTATTGATGAATTGATCAAATTGCCCTTCCCTAGTCATGATTAATGACTATTTTGCCCATGGTCTCTACTTTCCTATAAATAGGACCCCTCACCAATGATAGTAGGGGTTGGTTCATTTATTATTCACCAAGCAAGAACATAGAGTAAGAGCTTAGAGAGAAAAGGAGAGTGAGATTAGCATAGTTCATGCATCTCAAGTTCATCACATACTTTGGTAGATCAAGGAGAGTAACTACAAGATCAAGGTGAAACCCTAAACCATTTCCTTCTTTCTTACTTTGTTTTATTTTCATAGTTTTTCAGAGATTTTGTTCTAAGACTCAAGAATCAATAGATCTTCATGCTTCATATACAGATCTAATCCTCTTGAGTGTTAGAATGGAGATTCAAAGGAAGAAAAGGAACTTATGTTCTTAAAGGGTAAAAACCCTAGCTTTTCTTCACTTGGATCACCCATAACTTGAGATCTACAACTTGGATTTGTGATCCGTTGAAAGGGGGTGCTAGGTACATGAGTTAGCTAGTAAACCCAAGTGGTAGAACACAAATCCAATAATTTTTGAAGCCTTGGGGGCTATTTTCCCAAAACAGTCCAGCTATAAAACTTAAAGCTTTAAAACCCTAAAAGCTTGTTGTCCATATTTTTCCAAAGGTTGTTTCGGCCAGTTATGGATCTGTTGAAAATCTGGAAAACATCACAGAGGTACCTTAAGAACTTATCTACAAGTAGCAAAAAGAATGAACACGTTTCGATGTGTATGTTTTGTGTAATGGCTTTTACCGTGAAGGACTCCTAAATATTAATGCCCGGATTTCTCACTATGCACCTTGAAAACATATGAATTTTTTACAGTATGTTTATGCATGTTAGGAGAGTGTACCCTGAGAATTTCAGAATTTTCTGAGCAAAACTTGATTTATGAAAAATGTAACAAGATTCGGAGGTTTTGAGTACTTTAAAAATAGTAAATCACTTTCTAAAATTCCAGGAAAATTTGTGAGTTATTGTTGGATCATATACTATCCAGATCCAGAGGATAATAATTTTTAGAACCTATTTGCCATTTTTCATAATAATGTTATAGTTATGGTTAAAAGAAAATAAATGGTTAAATGATGTCATAAATAAGGAAAATGTGATTTTTAAGCTTGGATACTCCTAATATTATATATTATGACTATTGAGGGGTATTTTAGTAATATTTAATGAGAAATAATATTTATGACCTTTTATGGGTAGTAAAGGAGTTGTTTAATAAAGGGTAAAACAATTAGAATAAATTGTTTATTCGCCTAATAACTTATTAAAATATTACTATGATATTTGTAATATATGAATTCGATATTTTTAAGTAAACAAAGAAATATTAAGATTAAAACTTTATGGAAATATTATTGAATGAGTAATAATATTTATTTTAAGCATTAATAAATGATTAAGATATTATTAAAATGGCTAATAATATTAGATTAAAATATTATTAATGATATGAGAATTAAAATATTATTAAGAGATTAATAATATTAGATTAAAGTATTATTGGATGATTAAAATATTATTAAGATGTTAATAACATTAGTAAACGAATAAAAGTGTTATTAGTGGACTAATAATACTAAGAGGTGAATTAAATATTATCAGGATTGATAATATTAAGTGTCTTATAGGATTTACGATAGTCTATTTGCTTATGTGTGCTATGTGATTGGCTTAATTGTTAAATAAATAGCATAAGTAAGCGTGTTGATATACAACTACGCAGTACTAATTGATAGATCAACATTATCAATGTTAGGTTCTTCAAGGCCAATTAGTTAAAGCTAGAATTATTTGTAGCTGAGCAGACAGGCAAGTTCCCTAACTCAAACTCGAGTTATGATTTTTGAAGCATGTTAGTGAATAATTATTGTTGATTATTCACATCTATACTGGTTATTGAGATTCGCACCTTGTGCAATTGAATTCATATTCTATTGTTATTGAATTATGAATTAAATTAAAGTTCTTTCAAGCATGAACTGTTTATGAGATAGATCTATGCTATTTGTATCAGCTAGATCAAGCATGTCTAAATTTGTGAAATCAAATGTATTTTAAAAGTTGTTCTTATTAATTTGCTATAGTAAGAACTCTTAGCTGAGAAAAGGATAAATTTGATTAAGGCATGATATCAATGCTGGTTTATTAAGTGTTTATGCATAAATCACGGGGTATGAAAGGCTGATCCTCTTGATTACCAAAACATATTAAGAGGTCCAGTTTAAATGTTGAGAACCTTGGCAAATGTCTATGGTTATTTTCAACCACTCAGTAACTGTCATTCAAGTATTCGAATATTCAACTGGTGATTATTAATTCATGTTTCTTCACACTCTTATACTGTTGTTGAACATTGAAAGCGAAACTTCCTTCTAATCATGATATATCTCCCTTGTGTATAAACTTGCTAAGCAAACTAGTTGCTTACCCTTGCTATATCATGATCTTTATTTCAGCTAAGGCAGAAACATCAAAAGGGGACAAAGGAAAAGGGAAGGTGCAAGAATAGCTGCCCGATAGGGCTTATGTATTAGTTATCTGCAAATGTTATTTGGTTATGTGAACTCTTATTGTATTAAGGGTATGTTTTTAAGTTAAGGTTAAAGAACCTTGGGACCATGTTGTAAAACTTTATTATTATTTCGATAGACTTTGTATGATTAGTATTCCACATTTAGTTAGAAATTATGTTTGTTGTTGAGAATCGTGAACATCGAATTCGAGGTTAGGAAACCCGGATTTGGGGTGTCACATATATTGAACCCCCCCATAATATTTATTAAATTAATAAATTAAAGAGATACATAATACCTAGCCAAAATAATACCAAAATATTAACTAACAAACTAACTAAAATATATTAATTAAAGTTATAAATTAATAGAAATACAGAAAATTAAATTAAATAAATACACAAGAAAGAAAGAAAACATACCCGAAATTATGAGGTGCGTAGTCTGCCTATGCCCTCGATACTGAAAATTTTTAACTAAGGAGGTCCTTACTAAAAAGTCCCTCTCACAAAAAATCTTTTCTTAAAATAAGAAAATCCTTATTGTTTAATAAATAAAATAAAATATTAGTTTTATATATATAGACTACTAAAGGAGGGAGAGATTGCAATGCAGGCGATGTGGGACTTACCGAAACATGGGTATTACATTACTTCCCCCTTAAAAAGGATTCCGTCCCCTGAATCAAAAGAAAAGGAACGTGCCTAATTATCAAAAAGATGCGGATACTCCGCCCGAATAGACTCCTCCATCTCCCAAGTTGCCTCTTGTTCCGAATGATTTTTCCACAAAACTTTAACAAACGAAATTGTTTTCCTCCTCATGATCCGTTCTTGATGATCTAAAATTTTCTCGGCTTGTTCCTCACAAGTAAGATATTTCCGAATCTTATCGAAAGGATATTGTACCACATGCAACGGATGATAATGATAACTCCTCAACACCGACACATGGAACACATTATGCACATGAGCTAATTGTGAAGGCAGAGCTACCCGATATGCAACTTCGCCAACCCTTTCCAGAATCTCAAATGGCCCAATATAACGAGGACTAAGTTTACCTTTCAATCCAAATCGTCGAATACCCTTCCAAGGAGACACTTTCAAAAACACGTGTTCACCAGGTTGAAACTCTAAAGTCCTCCTATGCTTATCAGCATAACTCTTCTGCCGTGATCGAGCCGACTGCAATTTCTCCTTAGCCACCGCCACCTTCTCCGTAGTGATTTGAACTAACTCAGGCCCTTCTATGATCTTCTCACCAACCTCATCCCAATAAGTTGGTGCCCGACACTTCCTACCATATAATGCCTCAAATGGAGCCATATCAATACTTGCATGCCAGCTATTGTTATAAGCAAACTCAACAAGGCTCAAGTAATCATCCCAATTACCCGACCATTCTAATGCACAAGACCTTAACATATCCTCTAATGTTTGGATAGTCCTCTCAGATTGCCCATCAGTCTGTGGATGGAAAGAAGTATTGTATTTTAGTCGAGTGCCCCAAGCTCGCTGAAACCCTTTCCAGAACCATGAAGTGAACCATGGATCTCGATCTGAAACAATTGACACCGGAGTTCGATGAAGTCTAACCACCTCCTGTTGAAAAATTTGTGCCAACTTGTCTACAGAATAACCCTCCTGGATAGTTAAGAAGTGAGCTAATTTGGTCAATCGATCTACTATAACCCAAATAGCATCATTCTTCTTGAAAGTTTTTGTTAACCCAGTTACAAAATCCATTGTAATATCCTCCCACTTCCAAACAGGAATGTCTAATTGTTGCAGTAATCCACTAGCACGTTGATGTTCAATTTTCACTTATTGACAAGTGAGACATCTTCCTACATATTCAGCCACATCTCGCTTCATCCCATTCCACCAAAAATTCTTCTTTAAATCCCTATACATCTTCGTAGAACCCGGATGAATAAAAAATGGTGAACTATGAGCTTCAGCTAATACTGCCTCCCGAATAGTTGGATCTGACGGCACACACAACCGTTTACCCAACCAAATCACACAATGGTCATCAATACGAAACTCAGGCTGCTTTCCCCTCTCCAAATTTTGTGTTATAGCCTATAACTCGCCATCTTCTTTTTGAGCTTCCTTAACCCTCGAGATAAGAGAAGACTCCACTCTCATACCTGCTAAAAGTCCATCTGCACCTTGTACATACAACTCCAAATCCAACCGTTTCATATCTGAAATAAGTTGTGGTTGTGTAATAAGGGCTGCTACACTCCCCGAACTCTTTCGGCTAAGCGCATCTGCAACTACATTCGCCTTCCCAGGGTGATATTGAATTCTAGCGTCATAGTCTTTGAGAAGCTCCAACCAATGCCTCTGTCTCATATTAAGCTCCTTCTGAGTGAATATGTACTTAAGACTTTTGTGATCGGTGAAGATATCACAAGTCTCGCCATACAAATAGTGCCTCCAAATTTTCAAAGAAAAGATTACTGCTGCCAACTCCAAATCATGAGTGGGGTAGTTCACCTCATAAGGTTTAAGTTGTCTAGAAGCATAGGCAATCACCTTACCGTGCTGCATCAAAACACACCCTAAACCCTTCTTAGAAACATCACTATAAATTTGGTAACCTCCAGTCCCTGATGGCAATATAAGTATTGGAGCTGTCACAAGTCGTTTCTTCAACTCCTCAAAACTTTTCTCGTGCTCCTCGTTCCACACAAACTTCGTGCCCTTTCTCATCAACTGAGTCAATGGCTAGGCAAGTAAAGAGAACCCCTCTACAAATCGCCTATAATACCTTGCCAAACCCAAAAAACTCCTAACCTCCGTCACCGTATAGGTCTCGGCCATTTAGTGATAGCTTCAACTTTCGCAGGATCCACCTTAATGCCTTCAGCAGACACAATGTGGCCCAGAAATATAACCTGCTCCAAGCAAAACTCACATTTGGAGAATTTAGCATATAACTTCTCTTTTCGTAAAATTTTCAAAATTATGCGAAGATGTTCCTCATGCTCCTCCTTGGACTTAGAGTAAATTAAAATGTCATCAATAAAGACAATGACAAATTTGTCCAAGTACTCCCTAAACACCCGATTCATCAAATCCATAAATACCGCCGGAGCATTAGTCAACCCAAATGGCATCACCAGAAAATCGTAATGTCCATAGCGAGTACGAAAAGCTGTCTTAGAGACATCCTCATCTCTTACCCTCAACTGATGATAACCTGATCTCAAGTCTATCTTCGAAAAATACTTCGCCCCTTAAAGTTGGTCAAATAAATCATCAATCCTCGGTAAAGGATACCGATTTCTGATGGTAATTTTGTTTAACTCTCTGTAGTCTATACACAACCTCATAGACCCATCCTTCTTCTTTACAAATAAAATCGGAGCTCCCCATGGTGAAACACTCGGTCGAATTACACCACGATCTAATAATTCTTGCAATTGCTCCTTCAACTCTTGCAATTCCAATGGTGCCATCCTATACGGTGCCTTAGAGATAGGCTCTGCACCAGGAACAAGCTCAATAGTAAACTCAACTTCCCGTTGCGGTGGCAACACTGACAATTTCTCTGGAAACACATCAGAAAATTCACGAACAATCGGAACATTCTCAATACGAGACTCTCCCATAGAGGTGTCATTCACAAATGCTAAATATCCATCACAACCCCTAGCCACCAATTTTTTAGCTTTTAGAGCTGAAATTAATTTCACTACCTTACCCGGTCGTGAACCTTGATACACGAAATCCGGGGACTTCAAATCCCCAAAGATAGCTCTTTTCGATTGACAATCGATAGTGGCCTGGTGCTTATCTAACCAGTCCATTCTAAGAATCACATCAAAATCGTGCATACCCATCGGCAAAAGATTTACGCTACGAATCTTATCTCCAAAACTAATAGGACAATCTCGATATAAATCAGAGATAATAATAGAAATTCCCATCGGGGTAGTAATAGACATAGCAGAATTTAAAGACTGAGATGACACACCAAGGTGTCGAACAAAAGAATTTGCAACAATCGAATGGGTAGAGCCAACATCAAATAAAATGGAAGCTTCACGATTGCCAACTATAAGAGTGCCAGAAACAGTACCTGGCGCACCTGCTGCCTGATTATGTGTCAAGGCGAAGACCCGTCCACCGCGGCGCTGACCAACATTGCCACCATTATCACCATCTCCACCATTACCACGTGGTCGAGTACAATCTTTGGCAAGATGGCCTAACTGACCACACAAAAAGCATGCACCAGTAACTCTATGACAAGGTCTTCCTGGATGATTAGCCCCACAAGTAGCACAAGGAGCTATTGGAATGAGATTAGGGTTATCCCCACCTACTGGTCCTGGGTAACGACCCTGATTTTGTCCTTGTTGACGATTCTGCCATTGCTGACGATTATGACCTTGTTGAGGCAACTGTTGATAACTTGTGTTCTGATTCTGGCCACGCTACTGTCCTTGTTGACCACCCCGGTTCTTGTTCCACTGACCATTCTGATTTCTCCCCTGCTGACCCGACACTTGACTCTGCTGGCCATTTCTATCCCTCTTTCGACCTCCCTCTGGTTTAGAAGCTCGAAAGTCTTGTCGCTCCATCTCAATATTCTTGGTTGCATTAGCCACTGCTGACACATCTTTGAATTTAATGTTAATGAGATGTTGGCGATACTTATAATGAATTCTCCACTTAAATTTCTCAGCTTGTTCTGATGCAGTCCCTGCTGAGGTTCCTGCAAAACTTGCCAACCTAGTGAACCTTGTCATAAAATCCAAAACAATCTCATCCTCCTTCTGCTGAATAGACAGATACTCTCTACCGTAAACCTCTTTATCAGCAGCTGAGAAGTATTGTTGATAAAAGATATCACAAAATTCTGCCCAAGTAAGTGTCTCTACAAATCCATCACCCTTTGTTACTTTCATTGCTTTCCACCACCTTTGCGCATCCCCCTCTAATTTATAACTAGGCAGTACGACTTTCTGGTTATCCGAGCATCCTAGCACATCAAATATCTTTTCTAAATGGGAAACCCAATTCTCTGTATCAATTGGAGTTGGAGCTGAAGTGAATGAATGTGGTTTCTGTTTTTGGAACCTTTCTAACCACAAATACATCGAAACAATGGATGGATCAACCCCAATAGTATTCACTTCTTCATTTGTCTGCGAACCACCATTCCTAGGGTTCCCTTGATTAGGAATTTATGGCGTCGGTTGTTGCATTGCTTGAACGACTTGTGCCACCAATTGCGGCAAAGCCTGATTAATCGCCTGATTTACCAAAGCTGCCAATTGAGCATTATCTTGATTATTAGGCTGCACATCACGCTGCATATCAGAATGTACATCGGTTTGGCGCACGCCTCTTCCCCTACTATTTCCTCGTCTACCAGCAACTCTAGCGGATCTACGAGCCATCTAATAAAGAAAACAATGGACTGAAGCAAAATACTTTGAATCCGATTAATATGATAGCTGAATGGCATACCAAATGGAACAAAAACCTAACCCAAAGTCTACCCATAACTCACAGGTTAAACCTAAATAGGTTTTCTACAAGAAATAACCTAAGCTCTGATACCAACTCTATAACACCCCTTTCCCAAAAATAGAAAGGGAGGTCACGTGCAAAGCACAACAGAAATATAAACTAATACCAAAATTATAAACCAGAAAAGATTAGTCTGAAGAGGTATTAACAACCACCCAACCGGCTCAAAATACATATTGTTTAGTACAACCTAATCTTAATAAAGGTTTAATATAACTCTAAACAGAGACTCAAACATCAAAACATAACCAAAATATCTAAACCATCTAGGTGAGGAGCTCTCATCACACTTGCCCATGATCCCCTTGAGTACCTACCGGAAGAAAGACACAACATGAGCCAAATGCCCAGTACAGATATAGAGTACAGAATTATGAACTGAATTTAACTAAATCAATTAATGAACTGAACTGAACGAAAATGAATTAACACAACGAAGTAATAGGCTGAATCAAATGGCTGGGTGTTATTTCATACCGAGCTCAGAATATAGCTTGCCACATAGACAAGTCAATAATGCCACATAGGCAATCACACATTGGACCACGAATCCAAATGCATGCAAAATCGGAAGGTGTGTTTGGCACAACATCAGCTATCCGTAGAACATAACAGAAAACTAGGGCCGACCCATGCGCCTCTCACAACAAATCACCAAATGGCCAACTCCCATCGGAGCACAAAACAGAGACGTCGTGGACTAATCACACTACCACGGAAGTGTCATGTCTCTCGTGCCAAGACGACATGCCTGTGGTACCCCCACAGGTGGTTATAGCTCAGGTATACCCTACGGTATATTCTAACAAAAATACTATGTCACAACACATGTGACACAATAGCAACAAAAAGGGTTCTATACGTACATGTTGAACCAAATCAAATCATAATCATAATGTCTCAAAAGAAGGTAACAACCTGTATCGCTCTACAGATATCAAAATATATAGTAGACATGATAATCCAACTCAAAAGAGTGTAAATACGAGTTCTATGTATCAACACTAAAATAAAACTATTATATTAAATTCACACGAAACAATTATGTGAATTAATAACGAGATTCAAAACGAGGAATCAAAACGAATTAATTAAATTTCAGAAGACTATCGCTGAAGGAGTACGGAATCTGTAACTGGAGTATGTAATGCAATACCCACAATTACAGATGCAATTGGTTAGACTCGCTCAAAGTAATCTATTCATAAAAATAATACATTTTATTAAATACTACAATATTAGTATTAATAGTTTGTATGCATATATTGAACCCCCCATAATATTTATTAAATTAATAAATTAAAGAGATACATAATACCTAGCCAAAATAATACGAAAATATTAACTAACAAACTAACTAAAATATATTAATTAAAGTTATAAATTAATAGAAATACAGAAAATTAAATTAAATAAATACACAAGAAAGAAAGAAAACATACCCGAAATTATGAGGTGCGTAATCTGCCTATGCCCTCGATACTGAAATTTTTTAACTAAGGAGGTCCTTACTAAAAAGTCCCTCTCACAAAAAATCTTTTCTTAAAATAAGAAAATCCTTATTGTTTAATAAATAAAATAAAATATTAGTTTTATATATATATACTACTAAAGGAGAGAGAGATTGCAATGCAGGCGATGTGGGACTTACCGAAACATGGGTATTACAATTTTCATCAAACTATATTACCCTCCATATATAGTTCGGCATATCTAATTAAAGATTAGCTAGTAAGAATAAGGATCCCATTTCAAATGTATATAGCCTTGTGGTGACACAATAAATGATATATAAATAAATAGGTAGACAACTATTGTCAATTACATCACTATGTAACTCCTTGTCTTTTGCCTCTTAGATTATTTTGATCAAGTGGTGACACATCCGAATCAAAATTATCCAAGTTAAGTCCAACCTAGCACTTCCATATATGTGAAGAGAAAAATACTGTCCTTGTGGTGACACAACAAAAAAGTAATGTTCAATTCCTTAATAAGCATCAAATGTAATAAGGCAACATCTTAAATATTTAATACTTGCCTTGTGGTGACACAACAAACTCATATTAAATATTTAATACTCTATCACTATACCATGCTAGAAGGAGACGTTCGATATTCCAAATATCTTTGAACGCTTAGGACTTAATATAATTATTTTGAGGGGTTTGTTATTATTTGTCTCATCTTGTTTAGCGCGCATGCACATATATATATAAAATACGCGTCATATTATTTAACATGCGAAACATGTTGTATAATATATAATATATACATAGTAAGCATGCACATATAGAATACTATATTCTACCTAGATTGATTATGGACTTTTATTATAGTTTGGTTCACTAGAGCCACCAAGTGAACCAAAAGGTCAAACCTAGGGTGCAAGAATAAAATTTAAATATAACTATTACATTTAAACCCGGGCTCCATTACAAACGGGTCTTCATGCGCTCCTTACTCCTTTGTCTCCAATTCTTCAAGTAATTCTAACTAAACCTATTACATAAACTATTTACAATAAATAGAAATCTTAATCAGCAATTAAGGAGAAGTACATAGGAGGGAGATATAATTTACATTAAGAAAAATTAGAGAAGACGAGGTACACAGACCTCATTTATAAAAACCCATTCATTCAAGCATCCACTAAAATAAATCCAATCACACATTGGTCAATAGTCCATAATCAATCCCTATTTATTATCATACATATCTCCATATGTATCAATAAATAACATTCATCTTATGAATAATAAAACCATTCCATATATGCATTAATATCAATTAATGGGTAATTAAAAGTTTACTAGAAATCCAATTTTGAAATAAAATAAACTCCTTTATTCTAATCAAAATTTAAATCATAATAAACTTATTTTATTTTATCCAATTTTGAATAAAAATAAACTCCTTTATTTTTAATCAAATTCCAAATCAAAATAAACTCTTTTATTTCAATTAACATGGAATCCAATTTCAAGTTTAAAACAAACTCTTTTATTTTAACTTAAAATTGTTGGAAAATAAAATATGTTGAATCCTATTCCTTATCAAAATAAACATCTTTATTTTTTAGGAAACATGGAATCCTATTCCATATGTGAATAAACTCCTTTATTCTAGGAAACATGGAATCATATTCCATATGTGAATAAACTCCTTTATTCTAAATTTATATCAGTTAAATAAACCATTTATTTTAATTGAAGGAAAAATTATTTTTCGGATTCTGCTGTCCGGCGCAGCTGCGCCCAGAATGAACTGGGAAACGGCGCAGCTGCGCTGAGCCCCAGAAATGACTTTCTGGGTTTGGGCGCAGCTGCGCTCCAGAATGAACTGGAGTCGGCGCAGCTGCGCCGTTTCCCAGTTCATTCTAGGCGCAGCTGTGCCGGACAGCAGAATCCGAAAAATAATTTTTCCTTCAATTAAAATAAATGGTTTATTTAATTGATATAAGTTTAGAATAAAGAAGTTTATTCACATATGGAATATGATTCCATATTTCCTAGAATAAAAGGAGTTTATTCACATATGAAATAGGATTCCATGTTTCCTTAAAAATAAAGATGTTTATTTTGATAAGGAATATGATTCATCATATTTTATTTTCCAACAATTTTAAGTTAAAAACAGGTTCTGCCCAAAAATTTTGATCCAATCGCATACCATACATACATGGAATCAGCATAATCGATAATTAGCACAAGGTTAGGCTCTGATACCACTGTTAGGTTTGTATATAGCGCGAACATGCAATCAAATTACATAAATAGTGCGGAAGCGCGATAAAACGGATTTTAAATTTTTTTATACAAACCATCACCATGATCATCCATGTGCTCAATTATCAATTAAACGAAAGAGATAAAGTATGAGAATCATACCTTTGTAGACCCATGCTTCCACAGGTACGAGTTCACCTCTAAATCCTTCGCGTTCTTCTCAAATTTCACCGATTAAATTCTTTCCTTTGATCAACGTTAGTCACCCAAGTGTTTGGCCTCTAGAGGTGATCCACCAAGGAATAATAGTTGTTCAAGAAGATGGGTGTTGGCAAAACCCTAGTTTCTATCTCTATAGAAATTGCAAGTACTCTCTCTCCAATTCTTATGGAAGAGTGTGTAACTGTCTAACAGTCTGATTGTCTAACCCTAAATCATGATAAGACTCCTCTTATTTATAGATATAGGGAACCCTCCTAAACTATTTAGGATTAGAGTTTTTATTTTAATTAAACTCCTTTAATTAATTAAACTCCTAATCCAATTAGGAATTTATGAGAGAGTACTTCTATTAATTAATTCTCAATCCCTATTAGGAATTAAATAATAGTAATGGTAATAATAATAATAAGACTCCTCTTATTAATTTATATTTAATATTTCCAAAATATTAAATAATAAATATTAAGCTATTTAATTTATTCTATCTCCATAGATTAAATTAAATAGACTTAACTTATTATTACAATTATGTCATTTACTTCTTAAACAAATATTTTCCTTTTACGGTGTGACCCTTTAGGTTCTCCATATTAAACCGGTTGTGAATAAATCAATTAGAACAATTCTAATCTTATTTAAATAAATAAATTAAACTATTTAATTTATTTAAATAAATAATATTTATTCTACAATAAGGGTAAGTCTCCTTAGCGATCAACGACTTTCCAGATAATATAGATTTCAACATCAATCATAAAAGAACCTTTCAGTGAATAGTTATCGTACAATTCAATCCTTCTACCATACAATGTCCCAATTAAATATAAGACATGGAATTACTGTCAAGTCTTATTTAATTTAATTATATGTATTTCGATTCTCAAATGAACAACTCTGATAATGCAAATTAGAAACTCCTTTCTAATTTCATTCTGCTTTGGCCAAAGACTTCTGAGTCGTCATTTATCGAATTACATAGGACATTCTCTCCTTTTACTAGAAGTGGTAGATTCTTTGTTGATCATTCACCTATCTCCATGTATAACTTATTATACCCAATTATACCCTTTGATATACCCTAAGGGTCTTAAGGGACATGTCAAAGTATAACTTATCATACACAAGATACTATGATGATCTCAAGTCCAAGGATCACTTGTACTACTATCACTAGAGGAATTCCTATTGACAGGCGAGTAAAACTCCATTAGATATTCCTTAGCGAGCCATGTTCAGTGTACTTATTCTCCAATAAGCACCTACATACTTGCTTTAGTGTCTCCACACAAATGATTATGAGATCAATCATCCTCTTCCAAAGAGCAAGCAACGTATGTACTAATCTATCCGGATTCACTAATCCCCTTTTTAGTAATCCAACGATTAGGAACGATTTTAGTTTGTGAGCTATCTAGAATTTAGATCTCATTAGCATGATCCCCATCATGATTCTAAAAACATTGCTCAAAACTATGGGTTTATCACATTTAATATAACAACACCATGTAGATAATGTAAAATGTCTTTAATAACCAAATAAAATTACAAAGTATATGCTACATCATATCAAATATTATTGGCTTGTGTGCATACTACTTTAATCAGAACCGTTCATAGATGAGTCTAGGGCATTGTTCGGCTAGACATATGTATGTTTAATAATTTAAAAGCTTTCCAAACCATTTGAAGGTGCGGATTTTTGGACTAGTATTAACACCCCAAAATATAGGGGGTACCCCATGTATCTAAATATAAGATACAAGAACATAAATTAATTGTTATACATACACATAGTGTACAAGAGGCTGATCCCCTCAAGTACGTATTTCTGAGTCAATAACCAAAGGGTCAATCAGCTATTGATTACATTGGAAAGTTTATTGTTCATGGTCTATGTTGACTATCGTTTATTCTAAAAGCAGTTATTATCCTTGCTTTTGTTATTCTTATTGTCGAATCATTTTCAGATATCTCTTTTCCTTCATGATATATATCATTCCTTGTCGCTATTTAAACTTGCTGAGCAAACTAGTTGCTCACCCTTGCTATATCATGAACCTTATTACAGTTAAGCCCGAGACCTCAAGCGAAGGCAAGGGCAAGGAGAAGATGAAGTATTAGACTTTTTAGTGGTTGTACTTTGTTTCAGGCGTAGTTAATTAACTGTTATTGTTATTTGGACCCTAAGTACTGTACTAGGATATGTTTGTATTCCTGTATTAAGGTTTTCGTATCTTGGGAATAGTAACACCTTTTGAATGAACGACATACGTTTATTTTATTCCGCATTTAGTTATTGTATGTTGTTTAGGGGTGAATGTTTGTATTGGATCGAGATGACCGAATTCCGGTGTTTGAGACCTGAATTTGGGGGTGTCACAGGTTGGTATCAAAGCTATAGGTTATAAATGTTAGGATTGCGAAACCTAGGTTATAACCTTAGTATTAAACTCGTATTGAGTGTGCTAGGAGGTAAATCAGGGAGATTTATCAATTCTGGTATTTTGATGAATTGGGAAATTCATCGAGTCGTGTAGTACCCAATGAAATATAATTTCATTCCTTCAATGAATATATTTTATTGCTGTACTAATGTTAGTTTTGTGTGCTTGTAGGATGGCTGTCATAGGTGAGACTAGTGGAGTTCAGGAGGAGTAGGTATTTACAGATATACCTGTTGCTACGGAGCAGCTAGTGGGCTATGCACCCGTTGCCCCAGTAGTACCATTGAGTGGGTCTGAGCCAGAGAAGGACTACTTGATGGATTTGGTAGAGCCTGTCATGGGCGGAGTGCTGAGATCTGATAGTCAGGACAGTGATGACTTGCTCGGAGATTATGCCGATCGCATAATAGAGCAGGAGCAGATTATCGAGCAGCAGAATGCTCGTATTGCACACTTAGAGGAGGAGAATTCTATCCATCAGGAGATGGAAGATCAGTATAAGACAGAGGCGTACTTATTACAGTTTGAGGTAGTTAAGTTGAAAACTCAGATTCAACAGTTAGAGGGTGCTACACCCTAGTTGAGCCCCACAGTGCAGCAACTGATGTTGCAAAATAGTTAGCTGAGGCAGGCATTAGAGCAGTCGGACGCCAGAGAGGTGGATCTGCAGTCAGCTCTACAGGCCGTCAAGGCCGAACGAGACTTGGAGCAGGCAGACAGGATTCGGGTACATGAGTTCTGGGTTCGCGCAGCCACAAGGGTGGATGTGGTAGAGGGAAAGGTTCGAGATGGATCCGCCAGGATCAATACATTAGAGTATGCCATGTACACGACATTGGCCAGACTGCAGGACCGGGTCAGAAGATACCCTCAGGAGGAGGGCAGAAGTTGGCACATGATCAAATGCCGAGTGGTTGATCGGTTAGCTCGTCAGGCATTCCGTTGGGCAGTTCGCCGTAGCAGGCGTTGACTAGTTGGTTTAGTACCCTTGTGTGTACCTGGTTGTTGTAGTGAGTTCCACTTTTGTTTAATAGGGACAGTTTTATGTGGTAAATCCATATGCTTTGTTGTATGCATAGGATGGTAGTCAACCCCAACTTTTGTTCTGTTAAAGGGTAGATAGTAGTGAATCCTCACCTTTTATTCAGTAAAGGATAGTTAGCAGTTGACAGTTTATGCCATTGAGCGTTTATAGAAGTATGCCAAATGTGGAGTCAGTCTATATTGCAAGTTTGGTATATGAATATAAATGCAATTGTTTCCTTTTAAATCAAATATGTGTTTGATAGACGTCTTTAAAATGTTGAATTGCATGCCTTGTCACATAAAAACATAGAACCCTAAGTATAAGAGTGCAGTTTTCTTTTATCAGATCATAATGCCGCCAAGAGATAGACCCGCAATCAACGTGTCGCTGTAAGGTCCAGGAATTTTAAACATTGTACCAAATTTATTTGAATAAATAAGTTCATTATATCTAATTTTACGGATTTAATTGGATCCATGGGGTATCATTATTTATATAAATACGTGGTCCAAAAATTTTCAGTGCATTAAAGGGACTTACTGATGGGTTAAATAAATTAGTAAATTAGCCCTAAGAATTTAATTGCAAGAAAAAAAATGGAAGGATTAATAAATAATTTTAGTTATTTTTATGGGATTTAAATAATTAGCATAAAGAATTATGATTAAAATAAATATTTCAAGCGATTAAACAATAAAGTGATCATTTAAATTAAATACTAAACATATGGAGTATTAACCTTGATTAATAAATTAGCCCAATCTTTTAATTTTGGTTGGCCCAAATCCCTTTCCATTCACTGTTGGGCTGAACCAATCTTAGCTGAGCCCAAAATCTTTTTATTTTATTATTGGGCCATCTCCCCTAACTAATTTCGGTCGGCCCAAGTAATGGGTAAGCCCAAATTGAAATCCAGCTGGGTTATAACCTTAGCAAGCGGGTGGGTTCAATCTATTTGGGAGAAACCAGGAGGAGTTGGGGATTAACCGAACAAAACCTTTTCATACCAGATAATCGAATTAAATCGAAGCCCCAAACCCTCTGTCAAGCGAACCAGTGAAAGGAAAAGGGGGAAACCCTAACCCCTCAAATCCACAGCTAAGCAAAGCCAAGTTTCGATCGAGTCGGACGGGACAAGGGCAAGTCGCCAGGCGTGCGCCGGCGACGGAGGAAACAACCAGTGGACGATTCAAGGGTGACAGTGAACGACTGAGGGTTCATCGTTTGGACCAAAGGTTCAAGACAGTGGGTGATTGGACCAGTGGGGGTTCGACACTCGAGGATTTGCCAGCGAAGTTCAGGCGACGTGATGGGAACGATTGAACGGCTACTCTCTTCCTACCGACGGTCAGTGACTGGTTAATTAGGGGTAATACCCAGTTGGTTGGGTAAAAGATTTGCTATAAATTAAACCCCCAAACCTCTGAAATCATCAATTACTTGGTTGAAAGTTCTCAGCTAGAAATTAGGGTTTGAAATTAGAAAATTTAGGGAGAGAAATTCAGCGGGAAGTCACTGTGAATGTCCGGTTGGATTGATTATTGTGGACGAAGAAGAAGAACCTCCAGCCGGTCGAACCCAAGGTACAAAATGGGATATTTAATCACTGTGAAAATTTTGTTTAGGTTTTATATAAATTTTTCCTTCTCCAGACTCAAGTGGGGTTGTAGATTGTGTGTATGGTACTGAACCAAGATTTTTCCTCTGGGTTGGGTGATTTATTTCATTGTTTCGTTTCTATTGTATTGGGTTGTTCGTTTCGGAATTGATAAATTACTGCTGAATATATTGTTCTGGGTATTGTATTGAACTGAATTTTCCTCTGTATTGGTGTGTTATATTTTCTGTAGTAGATTAAGATGGTTCTTTGGAATTTTTGGTGTTGTATTGCTTGGGTTATATTGAACTGTACTGGGAATGGGATTTGTGGATAAATCAATTTGAAATTTTCCCCAGTATCGGTATAATGCCCAAACTGAACCTTGTTCCGGGTTGGAATGATTACTGAATTCAAATCAAAAGTTTTGATGGAATTAAATAGAAGTTGTTGCCTCCTGTGTTGGATGAGAGAAATAGTTAGGTTGGAATGGATTTGCAGGAGCTGGGTATTGCAATTTAAGTAGAATTTTCCTTCAATTGGATTTAATTGTTTGTTTAGTTGGGTTAACTGTTCTACAACACTGTAATAATTTTGTTAGTGAAACGAAAGTAGCTGGCATTTGATATCAATTGTTGATAATATTGATTTTGGGCATAAAGAAATAACCTATGATTCCAATAATATCATGTAGTCACTGTATTAATTTAGTGGTGCAATTCAATGGAATCAACTATTGATTAATTAACTTAAGTTAATAATGCAATTGCAACTAATTAGTATTATGTTAATGAATAAAGTTAATAAAATAATTATTTATTATTTATTAATAAATAATAAATAAAGATAATAAATATTTAATTATTATTTAGTGATAATAATTAAATATGAATAAAGTTAATAAAATAATTATTTATTATTTATTAATAAATAATAAATAAAGATAATAAATATTTAATTATTATTTAATAATAATAATAATTAAATATGAATAAAGTTAATAAAATAATTATTTATTATTTATTAATAAATAATAAATAAAGATAATAAATATTTAATTATTATTTAATAATAATAATAATTAAATATGAATAAAGTTAATAAAATAATTATTTATTATTTATTAATAAATAATAAATAAAGATAATAAATATTTAATTATTATTTAGTGATAATAATTAAATATGAATAAAGTTAATAAAATAATTATTTATTATTTATTAATAAATAATAAATAAAGATAATAAATATTTAATTATTATTTAATAATAATAATAATTAAATATGAATAAAGTTAATAAAATAATTATTTATTATTTATTAATAAATAATAAATAAAGATAATAAATATTTAATTATTATTTAATAATAATAATAATTAAATATGAATAAAGTTAATAAAATAATTATTTATTATTTATTAATAAATAATAAATAAAGATAATAAATATTTAATTATTATTTAGTGATAATAATAATTAAATATGAATAAAATTAATAAATAATTATTTATCAATAAATAATAAATAAAGATAATAAACACATAGCGATTATTAATATTTAAATAATAATTAAGTGTGTAAATTTATAGGGTTGAATAAAGGACAAGTTCAATAAATATTAAATTACCCCTAAGGTAATAGTAATTAAGAGTAAATCAACAAAGAAACTGATCAATGGTTTTCTGTTATCTTTAAACCCAATAAATTTATAAGGATTGTTAAAGGTAACAAATTGAGTATTCAAAATGATAGTGACCATGATTAATTATTATCTGTTTAAGATAGATAAAGGTCATTAATAAACTTATGTTTAACTAATGTTAATTAGTAATTAAATTTAGATGGTAAATTTTACCTGTTGAGTAAAAGGTATAGTGAGAGGTGTCAAATACACAACTGTTAATTGATAAATCGACTTTATCCAATGATAGGTCACTCGAGATCAATTAATTAAAGCTAGAATTTATCTGTAGCTGAGCAAAACAGGCAAGTCCTCTATCCCGAACTTTGATTTCTGCAAGTTCCTAACCCTAAACTTCTTACATTATTGCAAGTTCTTCCTTACTCAACTTTTTACCTTGAGCAATACTTCTAAAACCTTATGCAGTATTTTAATTCATGCAAGAGGTATATATTATTGCAAGTATTCTTTAAGCTTGAATTTTATCTCCAAGCATGCTATAAGTGGTCTAATTACTTTTAAAATTATTCCACATCTGTGTATTTATTGGCATTCGCACTCATGCATTTGAATTCGAATATTGAATTAAATTCAGAAGTTTTATGAACCATTCATGGTTAAGTCTGAACCCTTGTTCGGTCAGACAATTTTGTGAGAATTTATAAAAGCTATCCGAACCAATCAATGGTAAGGATTCTTAAACTGTATGAACACCCCTTTATTTATAGGGGAGTACCCCACGTACCGTATATAAGGTACAAGTAGCAGAATTAAATGTTATGCATATACATAGGGTACGCGAGGCTGATCCCCTCAAGTACGTTATTCTGTAGCCAGTAACCAGAGGGTCAACCAGCTATTGACTCCTCTGGAAGTTATCGTTCAAAGTCTATTTGACTATCAATTGTTCTAAAAGCATTTATTGTTCTTGCTTCTGATTTATTCTATTGCTGAAATCCCTTTTTATATCCCTTCATCATGATATATCCTTATTGTTGCACTTTAAACTTGCTGGGCAAACTCGTTGCTCATTCTTGCTATATCATGATTTCATTGCAGCTAAACCCGAGACGTCATGGAAGAATAAAGGGAAAGAAAAGATGAAATGATAGACTTCTTGTAGCTGACCTTAGATTCATGTGTTAGTTATTTACTGATGTAATTTAAACCCTGCTAGCTATTTAGGGTATGGATTGTGTAAATGTTTAAGGTTAATCGTATTCTGGGACTAGTAACACCTTGTAATGAACAACGTATGTTTATTTTATTCCGCATTTTAGATACCATATGTTGTTATAGGTGGATGTTTATATTGAATCGTGATGACCGGATCCGGGTATTTGGAGACCCGAATTTGGGGGCGTCACAGGTACCTCAGAGCCATAGGTTATAACCCTTAGGAGAAAGAGTCCTTAGGCTATAACCTGAGAGAATATAGATGAATAGAAGGGGATAGAACTCATATAGAGTTATTTTTGGGTAGAAATTTATTATGATCTTAAAATTGAGGATTTGGATCATACGTTGGTGTTATTAAGCTTGTGGATAATTTGAGGAATGTGTATTGATAAGATAATATGGCAAAGTGAAGACCATTAAGTATGGACGATCCATTGTGAGCTGGAGTTATAGATATTCGAGGTAATTAGATTAATCATTTGATGTTATTGATCAATTCTGTGGCTATTGATCAATTTTTGTGGCTATTCATTAGATAAGATATTGGAGTGAGGTGGTATAGAGTTTCTTTGTGAAGAAGAGAGGGTACCTTAGAATCTGTTGGGTTAAGGTTTGCAAGAAGGAAATGATTAATTCGATAAATAATGAATATATCGATATTTTGAAGTGTTAGTTAAGTTATTAAGCTTTATGGTGGAATGCCAGGTGAGACAAAGGTAATGAACTCATATAGAGTTGTTAAGCAAAATTTGAGAGTATTAAGATGAATGATTTTATATGCAAAAAAAAAAAAAAATATCTAGAGATGGAACTGAATGATGAGATAATAGAAATCCCTAAGGAGGATCAATTGGAGCCGATATAAGGAATAAGTGGAGGAAATGAAAGAAAGAAAGGTTATGTCTGAGAGTTATAAGACCTTTGTGAGTCGTAATGAATGAAGAATGGTATTCAATGTATATGTACTAGTATATCTATGCATGTAAGAAATGTGAATCTAAGTTTTTGTACAGCTAGCAGTATATCTGTTGTAAGTCCCAACTTTGTGTAAGTTGTGGAGTAGTTATGTGAATCCCATCTTGTTGTTGGTAACAGAGGGATAAGTGGATATCAGGAATGCTATATGATGTAAGTAGTACGAGGTACTAAGATGAGCTTATTAGTATTTACTGGTACCTTGAGTTGATATGATGATGATACATCCCCACTTTTCAGATCTAGGGGAATGCAGTTCTTATTAATCCCATCTTTTGTGTCTTAATGGGATAGTTAACATTTATAGGAATATACCGGAATTATAAGTGTTTGACACACTAAGGGGTGTATGAATATAAATGTGGTATTATTATTACATGATTGATTGTGATCGATTTGTGCCTTGACTCTTAAATGATAACATCAGTAGAATTTTGCACGATGTGTAAAACAAGAAGGATTTATGTAAGGTTTTGTTTAGAACAAACAATGCCGTCAAGGAGACAACCCCGATACACGAGGGTGGAAGAGTCAGTGAATAACGAGGAGGGTCAGACTGACCTCAAGAGGACCTTTGCGAACTTGTTAGAGGAAACGATGCAAGGCAGACCAGCCATTGCGGTTGTTGGCCATGAAATCACATGACGAACTTTACGGGTTTCAAATTACTAGGACCACCGGAGTTTCGTGGGAATATGGATTCGAGTGAAGCCCAGACATAGGTAGAAAAATGGGGAAAGTTTTCAAGGTCGCAAGAGTGACCGAGGAACAGAAGACTTCGTTTTCCACTTTCATGAGGAAGGGTGAGTCAAATTACTGGTGGAAGGCGAATAGAAGCCGAACTGGGGAAGACGCGACTGCGTGGACTCGTTTTAAGGAGCTGTTTTTCAAAAAAATTACTTTCTAGAAAGCACGCAGGCAAGTATGGAGATAAAGTTCTTGGATCTGAAGCAAGATGATATGTCAGTAGCAGAGTACGCAACGAAGTTTAACAAACTAGCTAGGTTGATCCACACCAAGTGGACACCGGAGCTAGGCGAGCGAAGAGATTTGATCAAGGGTTGAAGCCCTGGGCGTATAGTAAGGTTGTGGTTTTACAGATCAACACATTTCCTACGTTACTTAAGGAAGCAATCGTTGCCAAGGAGGAAATGAAGCGTTGACAAAGCACAACCAAGATCAAAAAAGCCATGATGGTCACAAGGAAGGATGTCGTGGGGTCCAAGGACGTGGTGTCAGGTATCATCCCAATCAATGATATAAATGCTTATGTGTTATTCGATTCGGGTGCTACCTGCTCTTTTGTTTCCGAAGAATTTGCTAAACGGTTAGACTTACCTCGTGAAAAGTTAGAATACCCTACGAACGTAAAAGTAACAAATAAGGAAATTATCCCCGTAGAATGCATTCATAGGAATTGTTGTGCCGAGTTGCGAGGATTTAAGCTCAGCGTGGACTTGATACTGATTCGTTTGGGGGAGTTCGATTTGATCCTTGGAATGGATTGGTTATCGATTCACGGAGTAGTCATCGACTGTAAGAAGAAGTGTGTACACCTGAAGACTTCTAATAAGTCGAAGATAGTATTCTATGGTAGTAAATCGCCGAGACAATCTTGTTATCTAACGATGATGCAAGCTAAGAGATTTCTGAGGAAGGGTTGTATAGGTTATTTGGCTCACATGGTTGATACTCGTCGAGTCGAGGGCGAACCGAGTCAGATACCTGTCGTAAGGGAATTCACAGATGTCTTCCCAGATGAAATTCTGGGATTGCCGCCGGATAGGGAGGTAGAATTTGTAATTAACTTGGTGCCGGGAGCCGCACCAATATCGAAGGCGCCGTATCGAATGGCACCGGTAGAAATGAAGGAGCTAATGGTTCAATTGCAAGAACTGTTGGATAAAGGTTATATCAGACCGAGCGTGTCACCATGGGGAGCGCCAGTTCTGTTCGTAAAGAAGAAGGATGGATCGTTAAGGCTCAGTATCGATTACGGGGAATTGAACAAGATTACGATTAAGAACAGGTACCCGCTACCTAGAATAGACGATCTGTTTGATCAACTCAAGGGAGCGAAATACTTTTCAAAGATTAATTTAAGGACAGGCTACCATTAGCTAAGGGTGAGACAGGAGGATATCCCGAAGACGGCATTCAGAACTCGTTATGGACACTTCGAGTTTCTGGTAATGTCTTTTGGATTGACAAATGCACCAGCAGCATTCATGGATATGATGAACAGAGTGTTCAAGCAGTACTTGGACAAGTTCGTAGTTGTATTCATCGATGACATTCTTGTGTATTCAGGGACGGAGGAGGAGCATGTTAAACATTTGAAGATTGTATTAGAAGCTCCTAGGAAGGAGAAGTTGTATGCAAAGTTTTCTAAGTGTGAGTTTTGGTTGCAGAGGGTACAATTTCTAGGTCATGTCATCGACAAAAATGGTGTTTCGGTGGACCCAGCCAAAGTAGAAGCAGTTATCAACTGGGAACAGCCGAAGACGCCAACAGAGATCCGGAGTTTCTTGGGATTAGCGGGATACTATCGGGGATTCATCCAGGATTTTTCAAAGATAGCATCGCCGTTGACCAACCTCACCAGGAAAACAGTTAAGTTTGTTTGGTCGGAGAAATGTGAGGAGAGTTTCATGGAATTGAAGAAGAGACTCAGCCAAGCACCAGTGTTGACCTTACCGGACAATACTGGGGGTTTCGTAGTGTATAGCGATGCATCACACAAGGGTCTTGACTGTGTACTGATGCAACACGGCAAGGTCGTGGCGTACGCATCACGGCAACTAAAGGACTATGAGAAGGGTTACCCGACTCATGACCTGGAGTTAGCCGCGGTGGTGTTCGCTTTGAAGATTTGGAGGCACTACCTATATGGGGAGAAGTGTGAGATATATACAGATCACAAAAGTCTGAAATATATCTTCACTCAAAAGGAGCTGAACATGAGGCAACGCCGATGGTTAGAATTGATCAAGGACTACGACTGTGAAATTCTCTACCATCCGGGCAAAGCGAACGTAGTAGCTGATGCCTTAAGTAGGAAAGGCAAGGTGAAATTGATGCAACTGACAGTCCAGGAGGAATTGATACGGGACTTTGAACGTCTGGAGCTGGAAGTTAGGTATCCAATGGAGGTGGACGAAAAGGTGTTCGCCGTGACGGTAGGACCAACTCTACTGGATAAGATACAGGAGGCTCAAGAATTTGACGAGGAATGCGTTGACATTAAGAAACAGTTATCGGAGGGAAAAGCCTCGAAGTATAAGGTTGACAGCACAGGATTGCTGAGATTCGAGGGAAGGATCTGGATACCCTACGTACCAGACTTAAGGGAAGAGATTTTGCAGGAAGCCCATAATACAAGGTTTTCGGTACATCCAGGTAGCACCAAGATGTATTAAGATCTTCGTCAACATTATTGGTGGCCGCATTTGAAAGGGGAAGTTGCAGAGTTCGTCAGCCGGTGTTTAACTTGTCAACGGATCAAGGCTGAGCACCAACGGCCGAGCGGATTGTTGCAACCCTTAGAGATTCCAGAATGGAAATGGGAGCACATTACTATGAATTTTGTGGTAGGACTCCCGACAACTCAAAAGGGTCTGGACGCCATCTGGGTGATCGTAGATCGATTGACCAAGTCTGCCCACTTTCTACCGATCAAGATCAGGTACAAATTGGAGCAATTGGCGAAACTTTACGTAAAGGAGATAGTGTCGCGACATGGAGTGCTGGTATCTATTGTGTCTGACCGGGATCCGCGCTTCACGTCAAATTTTTGGAGAAGTCTACAGGAGAGACTGGGAACACAGTTAAGAATGAGTACGGCATATCATCCTCAGACTGATGGTCAGAGTGAGCGAACAATTCAGACTCTAGAGGATATGCTCCGGGCAGTTGTGATGGATTTAAGTGGTAGCTGGGACGATCACTTGCCCCTGGTAGAGTTCGCTTATAACAATAGCTATCACGCTAGTATTGGTATGCCACCGTACGAAGCATTGTACGGAAGGAAGTGTCGAACGCCGTTGTGTTGGGATGAAGTTGGTGAACGGAGATTGTTGGGGCCAGAGTTGGTACAACAAACCGTGGAAATCATTAAAGTAATAAGACAGCGGTTAGTAGCAGCTCAAGATCGTCAGAAGAAGTATGCCGACTTACATCGCCAGAAACGAGACTTTGAAGTTGGTAGTTTTGTGTTTCTGAAAGTATCTCCCTGGAAAGGAAAGATTCGTTTTGGGAAGAAGGGTAAATTGAGCCCTAGGTTCATAGGACCGTTCGAAATTTTGAGACGGATCGGCGAACTGGCGTACGAGGTAGCATTACCTCCTGAACTTGAGCACATTCACAACGTGTTTCATGTATCAGTGTTGCGTCCGTATAAACCAGATTACAAACATGTTATCTCCTATGAACCAATTCAAGTCGAAAGGGATTTATCGTACGAGGAGATTCCTGTTCAAATACTGGATAGGAAAGAGCAGAAGCTGAGGAATAAAATCATTCACTCGGTGAAAGTTCTCTGGAGAAATCACGCGGTGGAAGAAGCCACATGGGAGCTCGAAGAGAAGATGAGAGCAAATTACCCTCAGTTATTCGAGTAACCTTAGAAAGAAATTCCGAGGACGGAATTTTTATAAGGGGGAGAGGATGTAAGGTCCAGGAATTTTAAACATTGTACCAAATTTATTTGAATAAATAAGTTCATTATATCTAATTTTACGGATTTAATTGGATCCATGGGGTATCATTATTTATATAAATACGTGGTCCAAAAATTTTCAGTGCATTAAAGGGACTTACTGATGGGTTAAATAAATTAGTAAATTAGCCCTAAGAATTTAATTGCAAGAAAAAAAATGGAAGGATTAATAAATAATTTTAGTTATTTTTATGGGATTTAAATAATTAGCATAAAGAATTATGATTAAAATAAATATTTCAAGCGATTAAACAATAAAGTGATCATTTAAATTAAATACTAAACATATGGAGTATTAACCTTGATTAATAAATTAGCCCAATCTTTTAATTTTGGTTGGCCCAAATCCCTTTCCATTCACTGTTGGGCTGAACCAATCTTAGCTGAGCCCAAAATCTTTTTATTTTATTATTGGGCCATCTCCCCTAACTAATTTCGGTCGGCCCAAGTAATGGGTAAGCCCAAATTGAAATCCAGCTGGGTTATAACCTTAGCAAGCGGGTCGGTTCAATCTATTTGGGAGAAACCAGGAGGAGTTGGGGATTAACCGAACAAAACCTTTTCATACCAGATAATCGAATTAAATCGAAGCCCCAAACCCTCTGTCAAGCGAACCAGTGAAAGGAAAAGGGGGAAACCCTAACCCCTCAAATCCACAGCTAAGCAAAGCCAAGTTTCGATCGAGTCGGACGGGACAAGGGCAAGTCGCCAGGCGTGCGCCGGCGACGGAGGAAACAACCAGTGGACGATTCAAGGGTGACAGTGAACGACTGAGGGTTCATCGTTTGGACCAAAGGTTCAAGACAGTGGGTGATTGGACCAGTGGGGGTTCGACACTCGAGGATTTGCCGGCGAAGTTCAGGCGACGTGATGGGAACGATTGAACGGCTACTCTCTTCCTACCGACGGTCAGTGACTGGTTAATTAGGGGTAATACCCAGTTGGTTGGGTAAAAGATTTGCTATAAATTAAACCCCCAAACCTCTGAAATCATCAATTACTTGGTTGAAAGTTCTCAGCTAGAAATTAGGGTTTGAAATTAGAAAATTTAGGGAGAGAAATTCAGCGGGAAGTCACTGTGAATGTCCGGTTGGATTGATTATTGTGGACGAAGAAGAAGAACCTCCAGCCGGTCGAACCCAAGGTACAAAATGGGATATTTAATCACTGTGAAAATTTTGTTTAGGTTTTATATAAATTTTTCCTTCTCCAGACTCAAGTGGGGTTGTAGATTATGTGTATGGTACTGAACCAAGATTTTTCCTCTGGGTTGGGTGATTTATTTCATTGTTTCGTTTCTATTGTATTGGGTTGTTCGTTTCGGAATTGATAAATTACTGCTGAATATATTGTTCTGGGTATTGTATTGAACTGAATTTTCCTCTGTATTGGTGTGTTATATTTTCTGTAGTAGATTAAGATGGTTCTTTGGAATTTTTGGTGTTGTATTGCTTGGGTTATATTGAACTGTACTGGGAATGGGATTTGTGGATAAATCAATTTGAAATTTTCCCCAGTATCGGTATAATGCCCAAACTGAACCTTGTTCCGGGTTGGAATGATTACTGAATTCAAATCAAAAGTTTTGATGGAATTAAATAGAAGTTGTTGCCTCCTGTGTTGGATGAGAGAAATAGTTAGGTTGGAATGGATTTGCAGGAGCTGGGTATTGCAATTTAAGTAGAATTTTCCTTCAATTGGATTTAATTGTTTGTTTAGTTGGGTTAACTGTTCTACAACACTGTAATAATTTTGTTAGTGAAACGAAAGTAGCTGGCATTTGATATCAATTGTTGATAATATTGATTTTGGGCAGAAAGAAATAACCTATGATTCCAATAATATCATGTAGTCACTGTATTAATTTAGTGGTGCAATTCAATGGAATCAACTATTGATTAATTAACTTAAGTTAATAATGCAATTGCAACTAATTAGTATTATGTTAATGAATAAAGTTAATAAAATAATTATTGATTATTTATTAATAAATAATAAATAAAGTTAATTAATATTTAATTATTATTTAGTGATTATAATTAAATATGTTTAAAGTTAATAAATTTATTATTTATTATTTATTAATAAATAATAAATAAAGATAATAAATATTTAATTATTATTTAATAATAATAATAATTAAATATGAATAAAGTTATTAAAATAATTATTTATTATTTATTAATAAATAATAAATAATTATAATAAATATTTAATTATTATTTAATAATAATAATAATTAAATATGAATAAAGTTAATAAAATAATTATTTATTATTTATTAATAAATAATAAATAAAGATAATAAATATTTAATTATTATTTAGTGATAATAATTAAATATGAATAAAGTTAATAAAATAATTATTTATTATTTATTAATAAATAATAAATAAAGATAATAAATATTTAATTATTATTTAATAATAATAATAATTAAATATGAATAAAGTTAATAAAATAATTATTTATTATTTATTAATAAATAATAAATAAAGATAATAAATATTTAATTATTATTTAGTGATAATAATAATAATTAAATATGAATAAAATTAATAAATAATTATTTATCAATAAATAATAAATAAAGATAATAAACACATAGCGATTATTAATATTTAAATAATAATTAAGTGTGTAAATTTATAGGGTTGAATAAAGGACAAGTTCAATAAATATTAAATTACCCCTAAGGTAATAGTAATTAAGAGTAAATCAACAAAGAAACTGATCAATGGTTTTCTGTTATCTTTAAACCCAATAAATTTATAAGGATTGTTAAAGGTAACAAATTGAGTATTCAAAATGATAGTGACCATGATTAATTATTATCTGTTTAAGATAGATAAAGGTCATTAATAAACTTATGTTTAACTAATGTTAATTAGTAATTAAATTTAGATGGTAAATTTTACCTGTTGAGTAAAAGGTATAGTGAGAGGTGTCAAATACACAACTGTTAATTGATAAATCGACTTTATCCAATGATAGGTCACTCGAGATCAATTAATTAAAGCTAGAATTTATCTGTAGCTGAGCAAACAGGCAAGTCCTCTATCCCGAACTTTGATTTCTGCAAGTTCCTAACCCTAAACTTCTTACATTATTGCAAGTTCTTCCTTACTCAACTTTTTACCTTGAGCAATACTTCTAAAACCTTATGCAGTATTTTAATTCATGCAAGAGGTATATATTATTGCAAGTATTCTTTAAGCTTGAATTTTATCTCCAAGCATGCTATAAGTGGTCTAATTACTTTTAAAATTATTCCACATCTGTGTATTTATTGGCATTCGCACTCATGCATTTGAATTCGAATATTGAATTAAATTCAGAAGTTTTATGAACCATTCATGGTTAAGTCTGAACCCTTGTTCGGTCAGACAATTTTGTGAGAATTTATAAAAGCTATCCGAACCAATCAATGGTAAGGATTCTTAGACTGTATGAACACCCCTTTATTTATAGGGGAGTACCCCACGTACCGTATATAAGGTACAAGTAGCAGAATTAAATGTTATGCATATACATAGGGTACGCGAGGCTGATCCCCTCAAGTACGTTATTCTGTAGCCAGTAACCAGAGGGTCAACCAGCTATTGACTCCTCTGGAAGTTATCGTTCAAAGTCTATTTGACTATCAATTGTTCTAAAAGCATTTATTGTTCTTGCTTCTGATTTATTCTATTGCTGAAATCCCTTTTTATATCCCTTCATCATGATATATCCTTATTGTTGCACTTTAAACTTGCTGGGCAAACTCGTTGCTCATTCTTGCTATATCATGATTTCATTGCAGCTAAACCCGAGACGTCAGGGAAGAATAAAGGGAAAGAAAAGATGAAATGATAGACTTCTTGTAGCTGACCTTAGATTCATGTGTTAGTTATTTACTGATGTAATTTAAACCCTGCTAGCTATTTAGGGTATGGATTGTGTAAATGTTTAAGGTTAATCGTATTCTGGGACTAGTAACACCTTGTAATGAACAACGTATGTTTATTTTATTCCGCATTTTAGATACCATATGTTGTTATAGGTGGATGTTTATATTGAATCGTGATGACCGGATCCGGGTATTTGGAGACCCGAATTTGGGGGCGTCACAGTCGCATAGTCGGAAAGTGAGGTTGGAGATTAACCTGGCCCAATGAGAATCTTTACTGAACTGCTGGCCGAGGCCATGTGGGCTAGACCTCCACCAATGGGAGTGCAACCAGCACCCCAGCCAACGCACCACTTAGCTAACTTCAAGGATTTCAAGTTGGTAGGACCACTTGAGTTTGGAGGAACTCTTGACCCAATCGAGGCACAAACTTGGGTTGAAGAGATGGAGAAAGTCTTCGAGGTCGCTGATGAGTGGGTTTCATACCTATGAATTAGGTATTGTTAAACTTAATTATTGTTATCTTTAAGTGTTTTTAGTAATATTTTATTTGTTTTTGTGTTTACTTATTGTAGGATGGAGTTGGAGGGGCATAGAAGTCATTTGGTGAAGAAAAGAATTAAAAAAGATTAAAATTTGAGCTGAGTGGCATTTTTATAAATCTGAGGGCATAACCTAGCGCCAGAGGCGCTAGGAATTACACTAGGATAGCGCCAGAGGCGCTAGGGCACGGAAATTGATGTTGAGTTGCAGCTGGAGGAGGAAAAGAAAGCCAATTTGGAAGAGGATTCTAGTTATTATTGATGAGATAGATAGAAGGAAACCTAGAGAAGGAATTGGGAGACTTTTATTATTTATTCTTTTAGTTTTTTTCTTTAGAGTTTTACTGTGGATTATTATTGATCAAGTGCTGGATATTGATGTGGTTTGAATTCTACTTCGAATTTTTATTCAACAATTGGATTTGATCAATCTACTTCTTCTTACTTCAATTGATTGTTTATTCTCCCTGTTTAGTTTTGATCCCATAATGGCTTTTGGTTCAGACATGAACTAATTTCCATTATGGGATTCTAACGGATTTTAATATGTAGTCTAATTAAAAGCTTGATTGTTAGATTGTTTTACATATCATAAGTGTCGACGCCGGGTTTTTCGTCTTTAATGCGATTGTTGCCCTTTTCCGATTTTAGCCTTCATTAGATGATTTTTGGAAAAGGGTCGGCTTTGATGTCGACGGGGTTTTGAAAGATCGTTTTTTATGATGAGCCAATTAACCAGAGTCGCCAGTTGGTATATTTGAAATGGATGTACCAACTCATCCGAGTTTTCGTTTTTTTATAAATCGCTGGCTCATGTGTGACTCCGAATTAATTGGTCTGCGAATCGAGATTCATAGAGTTCGGGGGCTTGCTTAAGTGAGGGGAAGGTGTTAGGCACCCCTCGACTTCCGTGAAACACGGTTACCGCAATCTTGATGCTTTCCTTATCCTTTAATTAATGTGTGTGTGTGCGCGCGTGTGTGTGTGTGCCTATGTGAATGTTGTGGTGAGTTTATATGAAAGAATCATTTGGATTTTTAGGGAAAGTCGTGCTTTAATTTGAAAACGCTTCAGAATGTCTTTTCGGTATACACGAGAAAGCTTTATTCTTTATGAGAAAGGTTTGATTTTAATTGTCCAAAACTATGAGATTTTCATTAAGTGTCGTTTTGGCAAAACAAGAGTTTTAAACCTTCGTCTAAATAGGAATCGAGATCTATACGTTGCTTTCATAAAATGATGGGCAATTTCTAGAATCTCTTTAACCCTATATACAATGGTTTAATAAAACGTCATTTTATTAATAAAATCATTTTGTGTTATGTTTTGGAAAACGATCTTCCTTTAGCTTTCTCGTTAGATAGGAATCGACATTCATTAACATTTCTCAAATTTTAACCTCGTGATTCTAATATCCTACTTTGATTGATTTTATGAAAATCTTATCATTTAGCTTTGAAATCAATTTCGTGTCATAAATCAAATCAAGCATAAACACGCGTCGGGGCTATTCATGGGCATGTAAGCCATCAAAATGTCCCCGAACGCCAACAATCACAAATTTCACTATTTCGGGGCCTTAAGCACGATTCTCGCCTTAGCGTCGTTTTAAGGCCCAAACGATTACATATTTACAATGAAAACTACATCATTTTCTACTTCTTACATCAAGATATGTCCATCATCGGATTGGGACCCCCGGGGTCGTTTTCCTAGGCTCACAACCAAGTATCCACACACAAACAATCGGATATTACAATAAAATAAACCAACTCGGATAATCTAACAATACCAAGACATCCTAAAATAATGATTTAAAGGAATTGATACCAAATATAACACCTTAAAACAAACAAAGAAATTAATGAACGAATATCATCGGGTTATTAGGAAGAGTTTTATTCCGATGGAAAACTTCACTCATAATCCCTAATTCATTGTTCAATCAATAAATTACATGAAAAAATTGCATCTAATTTGATCAAATGATAGAAATTGTATCACACAAAAGAGATTTCACCTTGCAATTGATATCCAAATGGATGTGAAACTTGATGTATTTGAATAGAAGGAAAGAATCTATTTGATACAATCAAATCAAAAGAAAATTATTCCTCTCTTTTTTCTCTCTTTTCTTCCTATTTGATTGCAAAATTTATGCTATTTCTTCCTCAATTTCCGAGTTGGCTGCTGCTGTATTCTCCTTCTTCCTCAAATTCTCCAACCTCCTGTATGCTGCCCGAAGCTGGGCTTAAATAGGCTGGCCAGAGCCAGCCGCAGATCTATCTGCGGCTGGCCGCAGATGGATCTGCGGCTGGCCAGCTGGCACGCCTCCCATCGCACTCAGCCGGTAGTGCTGATTTCCTGGTTTCCGTGCTGGCGCACCCACTTGGCCGCAGATCTATCCGCGGCTAGCGGGCTTGACTTTCTCGATTTTCGTGCCACGCCTCGATTTTTGTGCCGCAACGTCAGTTTTCGCTGACAGGCTCGTATTCTGCAGTCCGAGAATCATTGAGAAGCGCGCCACACCTTCCGGGAATGCCAAATTCGGATAGCCCTGCTATCATGTCGATTTCGGCTGCAAATTATCATGGTGGCGTCGAGTGTCCGTACTTTTCCTATCTTTTGCTCTCGCAGGCCGATCCATTTGACGAATTTGCCCTCCTGTCAAGGTTAGTATACGAAGTGCAAAATTTGGGTGTCTACAGCTGCCCCTCTTTATCATGTTTATGAAATGTTAAATGAAATGAACAGGATAAAGAATAGACACTCGATGCATGAATGACAGTGCATAAGAATTGACAATACATACATGAATGACAGTGCATAAGAATTGACAATACATACATGATGCAACACATATAGCTTATGATGCAACATAAGATGCAATGCATGCAAGACATTCGTAAGAGTGTCAATGTATCAACCCCTTGACCGTGTTCGTTAGTCTTTGGGTTCACTCCTTCAATCTATCGTCTCGTTCGGGGCCGGGTATCGTCGCCGGTCACCCATCGCGTAACCCCCGGTTATCGTCGCCGGTTGGTTATCTGTCGGAGCCGGTTATCGTCGCCGGTCATCCATCTCGTGATCGCCGGTTATCGTCGCCGGTCGATCGTCATGTCGGGGCCGGGTATCGTCGCCGGTCACCCATCTCGTAACCCCCGGTTATCGTCGCCGGTTGGTTATCTGTCGGAGCCGGTTATCGTCGCCGGTCATCCATCTCGTGATCGCCGGTTATCGTCGCCGGTCGATCGTCATGTCGGGGCCGGGTATGTCCGCCGGTCACCCATCTCGTAACCCCCGGTTATCGTCGCCGGTTGGTTATCTGTCGGAGCCGGTTATCGTCGCCGGACATCCATCTCGTGATCGCCGGTTATCGTCGCCGGTCGATCGTCTCGTCGGGGCCGGGTATCGTCGCCGGTCACCCATCTCGTAACCCCCGGTTATCGTCGCCGGTTGGTTATCTGTCGGAGCCGGTTATCGTCGCCGGACATCCATCTCGTGATCGCCGGTTATCGTCGCCGGTCGATCGTCTCGTCGGGGCCGGGTATCGTCGCCGGTCACCCATCTCGTAACCCCCGGTTATCGTCGCCGGTTGGTTATCTGTCGGAGCCGGTTATCGTCGCCGGACATCCATCTCGTGATCGCCGGTTATCGTCGCCGGTCGATCGTCTCGTTGGGGCCGGGTATCGTCGCCGGTCACCCATCTCGTAACCCCCGGTTATCGTCGCCGGTTGGTTATCTTGTCGGAGCCGGTTATCGTCGCCGGTCATCCATCTCGTGATCGCCGGTTATCGTCGCCGGTCGATCGTCTCGTCGGGGCCGGGTATCGTCGCCGGTCACCCCTCGCGTAAACTTTTCACTTCAACACGTCAAATGGCTTCAAGGGGGCAAGGTGGGGCCCACCAAGGCCAGCCGCAGATGGATCTGCGGCCAGCCGCAGATACATCTGCGGCCAAGATCGGGCTTATAAGCGGCATCCCGCTTCCAGATCTGTCACTTTCAACTTCCAACTCACACATATTCCTCGCGATTTTTGCTTGTTCGCAAGGGCTTTTCGTCGATTTTTCAACTTTCCTGCAAAAATTGTTCCGGTAGGATTGATCTACACGCTACAGGTAACACTTTGACCGGTCACTTTTCAATTTCGTCAATGTTTTGCTATACATTTGACTATTTGCATGTTTAGAGATAGAATGTATGCTTTACAATGCTATGTAATGTACCATCATATATACATGCTATGTATCAACTATGTGAGTCCTATTTTATGTTCATGAGGCGGTCCCACATATTGTTATTCCTTTTCTGCAAGAGAAACATGCATTACATGATGTAATTACACATATGAATGCAATTTAAATCTGTTTGAGGCTTTGATTGATGGAAAACACGTTTGGCTTATGCCTGGGATGTTCAATTTACAAACGGAACTCTGCCGATTTTTTTTTTTTTTTTTTTTTTTTTTTTTAACATGCATCATGTTGCATTAATCATATGATGAGGCTAGAAATTTAGAATGTTCATTACATAAATTTTAAAAGGAAACTTACCTTCTTTCTCGCCCGTTCTATTCCAGCTATGGATCGTGATGCGCCCAGTAGTAGCTCCTCCGCCTCTCGGACTTCGGGTGTTCGCCGTCGTAGGGCTGCACCTGCTCCTGTTCCTCCTCGGACCCGTCAGGCTCGTCGTTTGACGGAGGCTGTCATTCGTCCTGGTCATCCGGACGTTGAGGAGGCTGTCCCTCCGGAAGGTTGCGGCCGAGGGGCCATCCTCCAGCACACCGGCTCCATCTACTCATCAGGCTTCTTCTGGCGCCTCTGTGCAGATACCCGATCTTTTTGGGTCGGGATCTCAGTCGTCACCCTTCTGCATCTCTCGTGGCTAACGAGGTATATTCAATTCTATTCTGATTTTACTCTCAATTTCTCCATTCTCCTTTTATCCGGACTGACCCCTTGGTGATTGCCCCAGGTACCCGAGTTTACCCAGCCGAGGGGCAACTGGTTCAACATCTACTCCCTTTACGCGGCCCTGCACAGTGATTATCGGGCGATGGTGGACTCTTGGGGCTTTCGACATTTCTTCCACTATCATCCCCCGCCAGTGCCCCTGGGGTTACATGAGGGCTTTATCCGAGCGATGGTTCCACCAGACGCAGTCTCTTCATCTCCTCGACTGCGAGGTCGTGTTGACCCCATGGGACTGGAGGTACATTACCGGCATTGAGTTTACCGGGTCCCGCGTCCCCTTGGATCTTGATATCACTCCTGTGGAGGTTCGAGCTTTGCTGGGCTTCGCTGCTGAGGACCGGGTCTTTAAGGCCCGCAGTATCCGATCTGGTGCCTTGGCTGTCGATGCAGTCGGGGGTCTCTATGCGCTGCCTATTCCAGCAGATCAGGGTACCCGCGACATTCTACTCCGACGCTTGTTCCTGACGATCATGAGGGGTTGTTTCCTAGGGAACAACTCCTCCACCATTCATTTCAGCGTCGTGGGAGCGGTTAGAGACGTGGATCGCATCAGTGACTATGACTGGGGGTCATTCACCTTTGCCTATTTCCTCCACGGTATGCGCCTACGCTCGGAGGGACAGACTGATGCCTGGCTCGGTTTCTACCACTTTCTGCTGGTGAGTCCCTTCCTCCTCTCTCTTACTGTATTTCTTTTCCTTTCATCTCTTTTCTGTATTTGATAGTGACTCATGCCTTGCCTTGCTTCTATTCACAGTTCTGGGCTTATGAGCGGCTTCCATGTCTGAGGCCTATCACTACTCTGGGCCCGGACACTTATCCTCGGGGTCGGCGATGGCATCACAGCACTCTGGAGGAGGTCCCCGTGTCGGGCAGCTTTGCACATTGTCGTATTCAGCTGGAGTTGATCACGGCTGCCGACGTCGTCTGGATTCCCTACCTCTCCGAGCATCTGACTGTGGGGTTTGCTGACGGGCATCCTTCCGGCCCGGAGTTCGAGCTTTCCACCCGTCGCCTCACTTTGCAGAGTGTTGGAGGCTGGGTGATGTATCTGGGAGAGCGCCGCATTCAGATGCGTCACTGGAGAGAGATCCGCATCCCGCACTCCCTTTCTTTCACTACTTTCTGGCCGCTGGATTCTCAGCCCTCGGAGATCATGCTCGCCGGGGAGGACGGTCGGATGCTTTCCACGGGTCCCACTACGAGTGATGCATTCCGTACATGGTGGGTGCCCCGTACCATCGGTCCTCAGACTCGGGCCACTTTCTTTCTTGGAGATATGGTTCCAGGCTCGGTGACGATGAACCGATTGGGCTGCCTGTGTTCGGACCCCTACCCACGCTGAGCAGATCGCCTCATTGACCCGTCAGGTAGATCAGTTGTCGCTGTTTATTATTCGGGGGTTGGGCCGGGCCCCGGAGGGAGGCTTACACCTACGATCCTGACGGTGCAGGTTATGATGCAGGCCCGAGTTCATCTGATGCCACAGCGCATCCCTACATCCCTGATATGAAACTTTGGTCCTCCGAGCTCGACGACTCCCAGGGGATCAGTTCGAGGATCCTGCTTTCATAGATGATACTGATTTTATTTAGACCAGGATAGGATAGGGCCTTTTGTATCGGCACCTGCTTAGATTTCTTTTTCATTTATGCACTATGTACTGAACTCATTTATTTATTTATGCACAGTTTTCTTTTTCATTTTATGGAATTCACCTGTTTTATTATTAACTATATGATGCATGCTTTTTATTTATGGGTAGAGAATGACCCCTGTACAGTCTTTTTTGATACTATTTTTTTCACAGATGTCGTCCTCAGATGCCGTGGTTTCGTTTGGATTCCACTCTCCCCACAGGGTTGGTTGGCAGGCCTCTTCCGCTGGTTGGACAGTCTACTGCCAGCAGATAGGGTTATCGTAGATGGCCTTTTGGGACATTCTTGGTCCTTATTAACCTTTCAGGTGCCAGCGAGCTTCGTGGATGGCCTTCTGAGCTATTGGGCCCCTGCCCGTCAGGTGTTTAGGTTTGGGACAGTAGAGCTGACCCCCACCCTTGAGGAGTATGCTCGCTTCAACCGGCTTGCCGTTGGATGGTCCCTGTGCTAGGGTTACCGTTGGTTCCATGCGCCGTCAATTCTTGACTTTCAACCGGTTTGCGGAGGGCTGTCTTATTACCGGTAATCACATCAGACCATATGGTTTCCTCTTCAATTCTTGATTGACCGATTTGGCTCACCTGACAGTTTTCGTCTTTTCCTCGGTGATTTTTCCGTGTCCGAGGAGCGCTGGGATGCCTTGAGAGTGGGCGTTCTGATGGCCTGTGTCATCTCAGTTTTGTATTTGCCTGCAGGATCCGATCATTTGGACATGCGGATTGTTTGCGGCCGTTAGGGCCCTTCAGGAGGATCACACCATTCTCCCCATGATATTGGGCGGATACCTATATGTCGGCCACATATTGCCAGTCCTTCCGAGGGAGATTTCTTCAGAGGGAGTTCGACCTTATTGTATATGTGGTTCATGAGTCATCTTAGTCCCATCGGCCATTTCCGTCGCCAAGGGTTTTGCTTCAGCCATTGACATAACCACGCATTTTTCGCTTCGTCCCGCGAGTTTGTACTGATGTGGCCTCCTGGACATCATTTTTGTCTATCATTGAGGACCCCTTTCATCTATTGGTTTACTCGGGCTATTGCTCTTTCATGAGCTTCTTGACTCATGTGCCTGGCATGGACTTCATTCCCATCGCTGGGTTAAGGGGCGTGACGACCTATCATCCCCTGGCGGTTTATGGGGCAGTTTGATCAGACACAGGATTTACACCCCTTCGCGGGTGCAGCCGCATACCGATTCCTTATATCATCCTGTACAGAGCGGGATCTATTGCAGGTATACGAGCTTTGGAATCACAGGATCTTTGCCGAATATAGTGCGAGCTGTCACATCAGACATTTGCCTACGTACAGTGGTTGCGTGGAGACCTGGATTCGGCTAGTTTGAGTCGGACTGGGGCCTTTGATGACTCTGGAGTGATTTTCAACAGAAGATACCACAGACCACCTCCATTTCAGCCGATTCTGCCCCGAGTCGGGTCGCTGAGGATATCCCGACTCCGCCTGGCGCTGATTACTACTGAAGCCGAGAGGGATGCCGCCCTTGCCGAGAGAGATGAGGCCATTCGGGCTAGAGATGCTGCCATTGCTGATAGAGAGGCCATTGTATTTCAGACCAGGGTAGTGGCAGATGCTCATTTTGGGACTGTCAGCCGAGCTACTGCTTTACTGGATCGTATTGATATGATGGGGCAGCAGATTGCAGGAGATGCTGATGCTTCAGATCTATCCACCACCCTGTCCATCCTGCTTCGGCTAGTTTTAGATTTGTAGATTATTTTATTTCCTGCATAGACTATGTTGGTTTCATCAGTTATTGAAAGAGAAATCTTGTAATAAAAACGACTTATATATATAGACATGCATTTAAATTTAGTCATTTTCCCCTTTTGTCGTATCATTGCCATCCATGTGGATCATCAATTTTATCCAACTGACCATGATTTTGACATTTCGCCTTCTTTCTTTCCTCAAGACTTGATGGAGATTTGACAGATATTGCCGCACACCTTTGATTTCGTCGGATTGAATCTCAGATTTTGGATAACTGTTTGGGTTGGATCAGGGTATGTATTCTGGGATGAAACTGGTTAGGCAGTTGGTTTCGGGAAGGTTTTGAGGGTGTAGGAAGGTTTTAATCTGGCTATCGAAAATTGGTTTTGGTTAGGGAAAGGATTATTATTTTTTTTTTTAAAGGATCGGACCGCGCCATGATGGCTGCCTACGTTACAGGCCCCCCACAAGTTGGGAGATCAGGTCCTACGTAGTTTCGCTCTCAAAGGAAAAAAAAGAACTGATGATTTAAGCGTAGAACCGCTTCACCGAGTCAGAATTGAAGGGGTTGTGGAAATACCTCACCATCCATTTCTTGCAATATGAGGGCTCCTCCGGATAGCACTTTCTTAATCACGAATGGTCCTTCCCAATTCGGGGCAAACTTCCCCTTGGCTTCGTCCTGACAAGACATGACTCTCTTTAGCACCAGGTCATTCTCCTTGAATTTCCGAGGCCTGATCCTTTTGTCGTATGATCGGGAGATCCTCTGTTGATATAGCTGGCCGTGCCAAATAGCAGCCACCCTCCTTTCATCAATTAGGGCCAATTGGTCGTATCGGCTTTGCATCCAATCCTCCTCGCTTATCTGAGCATCGATCACTATTCTGAGGGATGCCATCTCAACTTCAACTGGCAGGACAGCCTCCATTCCATATACCAAGGCGTAAGGGGTTGCCCCTGTGGAAGTACGCGTTGAGGTTCGGTAGGCTAGCAAGGTGAGGGGTAGCAGATCGGCCATCCTCGATGATTAGCAGACATTTTTGCCATGATCTTCTTGATGTTCTTATTTGCAGCTTCCACTGCCCCATTCATCTTGGGGACGGTAAATAACAGAATTGAGGTGTTTGATCTTAAAACTGGTCGCACAACCCCTTCATGAGGGCGTTATTCAAATTCTTGGCATTGTCGGAGACCAAAACCTCAGGTTGCCCATATCGACAAATGACATTATTCCCTGATGAACCCCAACGATAACCTCCTGAGTGACTTTGGGGAAAGAGGCTTGCCTCTACCCACTTGGTGAAATAATCGATCATGACGAAAATGAATCGGTGCTCGTTGCTTGCTTTGGGCTCTATTGGTCCGATCACGTCCATTCCCCACATTGAGAATGGCCACGGGAGGTCATACAAGTGCAGTTCATTGGGGGGCGTATGGATCACATTACCGTGCGCTCTGACATTGGTAAACACCGTTTTGACATGATCATCACAGTCGGCTTTTAAGGTCAACCAATAATGCCCTGTTCTCAAAATCTTTTTGGCTAGCATCGGTCCACTCATATGTGGCCCACACACCCCGCCATGGGATTTCATTCATACTCCGTTGGGATAGCGTTTCGTCGACGCATTGCAACAGTCCCAACCCGGCATCCCTTTTGTAAAGTGAATCGCCACTCAGGTAAAACTTCATCGCCATCTTTTGAATTCTCATCCTTTCAGTCCGATTTGCCTGATCGGGAAGGGATCTGTCTCTCAGATATTCCCTGATGTCGTGATACCAGGGCTGCCTTGTCAACACCACCTCGTTTGATAAACACTGCCTCATTTTCCTCATATGCCGGGGTATTCTGTACGGTGATCTCAATCTGTGGACTGTCCCTACTCTTGATCACGTGGATTAAGGAAGCCAAAGTCGCCAATGCATCGGCAAAATCATTTCGTCCCCGAGGAAATATGGCGGAAGGCGATATCTTCGAACTCTTGCATAAGCTGGGTGACACAACGATGGTAGGGAAGTAACCGAAGCTCCTTAGTGTTGTATACCCCGATTGCTTGTCTGATTACCAATTCTGAATCCCCGAACACCGCTAGTCTTTTTACTCCCATGTCACGGGCCAATCGGAGTCCCAAGATACACCCCTCGTATTCAGCGGTGTTGTTCGAATTGCTGAAACGAAGCTTAGTGGCCACGGGGTATTGTTCTCCGGTGATAGAGACTAGGACCGCTCCGGCTCCTGCCCCCTCGGCAGCATGGCACCATCAAAATACAGCTTCCAAAATTGTCCCCTCGTCATCACATTTTTCTCGCGATACCCAAAATATATCCTCGCCCGGGAAGAGGGAGTTTCTAACGGCTCCATCCCTCCTGTCGGGGCTTCTGCCAACTGATCTGCAATTCCCTGCCCTTTCATGGCCTTCTGGGTCACGTACACCATGTCAAACTGTTGTAAAATTAACTGCCATCTTGATAGTCGACCAATTCAGCATGGGCCTTTCGAAAATATATTTCAGGGGATCCATTCTTGATATCAGGTACGTTGTATGCCCATGGAGGTAGTGCTGTTAATCTCCCTGCAGCCCAGGCCAGAGCACAACAGGTCTTCTCAATGGGAGTGTAATTCTGCTCACATTGGCTAAATCTTTTGCTGAGGTAATAGATGGCCTGCTCTTTTCCCGCCTCATTTTTCTGTCCCAACATACATCCCATCGCGATGGCATTTACCGATATATACATAAACAGAGGGATCCCAGCCTTCGGGGGTACCAGCACTGGTGCTTCAGTCAACTGCTTTTTAATGGTCTGAAAAGCCTTCTGACATTGCTCATTCCACTCCTGGGAAACCCCTTTTCTTAACAGTTTGAAAATGGGCTCACATGTAGTCGTCAAGTGGGATATAAAACGGCTGATAAAGTTTATCCTTCCGAGGAATCCCCTTATCTCCTTCTCTGTGCGAGGTGCTGGCATATCCACAATGGCCTTAATCTTTGCTGGATCCAACTCAATGCCCCCGATCACTAACCAGGAAACCCAAGAGCTTGCCCGACTGTACTCCGAAAGCACACTTGGCTGGATTGAGTTTCAGATTATACTTTCTGAGCCGATCGAATAGCTTTTTGAGATGAGTTATATGATCGGACTCTACCTTCGACTTCACAATAATGTCATCCACGTAGACCTCTATCTCCTTGTGCATCATATCGTGGAACAAGGCCATCATGGCTCTCTGATAAGTAGCCCCCCGTTTTTGTGAGGCCAAAAGCCAGTCGTCTGTAGCAGAAAGTGCCCCAGGGGGTGATGAATGCGGTCTTTTCCCGATCCTCCTCTGCCACCATTATCTGATGATACCCCGCAAAGCAATCCACAAAAGAATACATTTCGTACTGGGCTGTGTTATCCACCAGGATGTGTATGAAAGGCACCGGGAAGTTGTCCTTGAGACTGGCCTTGTTTAGATCTCTGTAGTCCACGCATACCCTCACCTTTCCTCCAGGTTTAGCCACTGGGACCACATTGGATAGCCATTCCGGGTAAGTGGACACCATAATGATTCCCGCCCTGAACTGCTTGATGATCTCTTCCTTCACTTTTAAGCTCCACTCCGGTTTCAATTTCCTTAATTTTTGTTTGACAGGCTTGAAACCCTCCTTCATGGGTAACCGGTGCACCACAATGTCGGTGGACAATCCGATCATATCCTCGTGCGACCAGGCGAAGACATCCTCATATTGGCTTAGTAACTCAATTATTTCTGCTTTTTGGCTGGGGGTAAGGTCTGTCCCTATCTTGAGTTCTTTTGGATTGTCAGGGGTTCCGATATCTATAGTGATGGTTTGGTCCAAATTGGGTTTGGGTTTTATCTTCGACCCATCCTTTGATCTCATCAGGTGCGTCGTCGTAATCTGTCTCGTCTTGCTCAATGCCCATTAAATCGAAATCCAGCTCAATGTCAAAATCATAATCATCATTCAAATTTGAAAGACCCTTTGTTAGGGCAAGGATTACTCAAATGGGTATACCTGACATAAAACAAAGTACTTGTCATATATAAATCATTTTTCACGACGATCGCAATTTCAAATAACACGAAGAAACGACACAATTATGCAGAAATAAAACAACAACAAAATAAAACTTCATCATTCCCCCATCCTCTAGGGTTAACCACCCTGACGTCGAGCTTTACCCTTGTTTGGATATCACTGGTTTCTGGGTCCAATTATTGATGGTCAGGGTCAGATGAAAATGCGCTGGATAAAGGAGGGCCTAACATCGGACACCTCCCCGATGATTACGGATACGTCGCCTGAGTCCTTCTCCATATCCTCTCCAGGAATAATCAGCCCTGCCCAATCGATGACAGGCACAACTTGTTGGGTTTCCGATGGTGTGATAATTTCGTCCCTTCCTTACTGCTTGTTGATTGTCCGGGGATATAGCATTTGGTTTCAAACTCTTTTGCGACCTCCTGCAGGAACCTTTCCCTCCGGGCCGACTCACTACGTGCGGGGGTTAACTCTTCATTCCCTGCCCCAATCACAGGTCCGCTGATCCCCTGCTCATTGTCGACCTGGGTCACTGGACTACCAACTAGTCGAAACGGAGTCGCACCCTGACGGTGTCCCCGTATTGCGCCCACATGGTATCCCAATCCTGCTTTGCCTATCTGCTGTGGTAGGTGGATGGGCTCGGTGATTCCCTGACTGCTTTTCCCTAGTCCCTGTCCAGGTTGGAAGTTCATTTTTAATCATTTCCCTGGCCACAAAGGTGAGTTCCGGAGAGACCCTTGGTTTCACAGCTGGAGCTCCCAGGCATCTATAATGGGGAGTGCTAATCTCTAGTGCTTGAAAGCTGGCAGGCGCCGCTGACTCATCCACATTGATTACTGGTAGGCCACCCCTGGGAGGAGAAGGGTCATCACATTCGGCCGAGATTGTTACCAGATTCCCATCGATGATCAACTTGATTTGTTGATGGAGCGTGGAAGGAACTGCCCCGGCCATGTGTATCCACGGCCTCCCTAACAGTAGGTTGTAGCTTGCCGTAATATCTAGGACTTGGAAGGAGATATCAAAAGTACAGGGCCCTATCTCCACTGGCAATTCTATTTCCCCAATGGTATCCCTCCGGGAGCCGTCAAAAGCCCGAACCACCACATGACTGGCTCGGAGGCGTTTGGAACTGATGTTCATTTTCTTTAGCGTACGCCGATCCCCCATCGATCAACACCCCATTCATGACATATCCTGAGGAGATTACCGCAATGTGCAGCGGTTTTCGGTGCCCCCTTCCTTCCTTGGGAATGTCCTCATCTGTAAATGATATTGCATCGCCTTCCAATAAGTGGCCTACCAGCTGGCCGAAACCCTCCTCACTAATTTCTTTGGGCACAAATGCCTCCTCCAGAACCTTCATCAGGGTTTTGCAATGCTCATTGGATGACAACACCAAGTCCATGACTGATGTTAGGGTTGATTCCTCATTTAAAATCTGGATCCCCCTCGTTTCTGGGTGATCCATCCTTTTCAAAAACTCTATGGCCCTTTCCTCGGAAACCACTTCATTTTTTCTCTTTTGGCTCTCAAGGACTCGCCCGGGAAGATATAAGGGGTTCCCCTTGGTCGTCAGGAAGCACAACTGGCCGCTTCCTCTGGTATTCCCCCATAATTCCAGGGTACAGTCCTTCAGACTACTGCTAGGGAGTTGCGGCCTTGCTGCGAAGGATGATGGGCCTCGGGGGGCGGCGGGGGGGGGCCTGTCAGCCTTGAACAGGTTCCCTCTATGTTATTCCGTACTTACCCCTATCAACCTGATGGGCGTTTCCCCGTGGCATCCCCATGATCATGTATCATGTTGGATCATCTCCTCAACTTGTCTCCACTTCTGCACATAGTTCAACCTTGGCGGCCCCCCAGCCTCACTTGCCTCCGTCGGCATTAACCTCCCCCTCCATCATGTCTTGGGCCAGGGGATTTGCTTTAACAATTCGGGGAGTCCGGTGGTTCCAACCCACAATTTCCCCCCCACTGTCTATCAAAGTGTTTTGGATTCGATGTGTTTCAAACAGTCCAGCACGTCATCATTGTGTATCATGGCCAGGGGTAACAGTGGAGTGGTATGCACATCGTTGTACCGTCGGGTCAAACCTTTCTAACTCCTTTGGAGTCACCCCCCCCCCCCCTTTCCGGGTGGTGCCAGAACCAACTAATTTCTATTTGGGCTACTAATACCAAGCCTAGTACCCGTTCAAAGCGGCTTCCCCGGGGGGGGGGGGGGGGGAGCGGGGTGAATACTCGATTTCTTGCCGAGGCCTCAGTATCTTCTTCGCCCCTCCTGCCCTTTGAATCTGGTGAAAGTTTGGCTGTCGGGATGGCCCTGCCCCTCTGTACCTGTAATCGGAAGATGGCTTTTCTGCTTTTCCTGGAATGACCCTTGTAGGATGAGGGAGACATCCTCTTCCTTCTTCTTTTTTGGACCCCTCCGGGAAGTGCTGCCCATAGTTTCCATTCTGTGTATTTGCTCGGCAGCAGTTTCTAAAGCAGTAAGATCCCCCGGATTTTACCCGACTTCAACCCCATGTTCTATCCATCCTCTCCCATGTTTAATCATTTCAGCAAAAGGTCTACCAAATCCCCGAGATGACCCTCTCATAATACGGTGCCCTCCTGGATGTCTACAAAGGTCATCACCATCTCTGATTCCGTTCATTGGGGGGGTCACCTGTTGCGGCCATGCCCCTCCACCGTTGTGCATATTCCCCTGAAGGATTCCCTAGGCTGTTTCTTCACCTTTGTCATTTGGTACCAGTCAGGGGCCCATCTGGGCCTGAAAGCTGTATTGGGTTAAGAAGGTATGGGCCTACTCCTCCCAGTTGTGGGTCATCGGGCGTTGTCGAGTCGGGGGGGGCAAACCAGATTCTTGCCTCCCCTGTTAAGCCTTTTCTGGAATAGTTTGCATTCTTAACCCCTCGTCTTCGGTCATAAGACCCGAGTTCTCCAATGTATATTTTCAAGTGTGTATAGGGTTCTCCCTTTCCTTTGGGTATTTTTCAAACTCGGGAACTTATGAACTTTTCTGGATATCTGGCTCCGGGGGAAAACAACATAGATCCGAAAAATTAACCTCTGCCCAGGGAGCCTATGGCCCCTTAGAGAATTGGATGGTCTCCTCCATGTGTTTCATTTTTCTACCGAAGGTCGTCATTGTCCCCTTCTTCTGGGAATAGTAACCACTGTCCTGCTAGGTATGAGGAAACGGCCCAGTAATGACTGGCTCGTCCTTGCTTTGGGGTTGGTCATCCTTACCCAGGTTTACAACATATTTTTGTTTTTTAAGGAGGATTTATTTTTTTTCTGGTCACCCCCTGGTGGTGGAGATATTATGTGGTCCTTGGCTTGGCGGATCCTGTCTGAGTAGGAACTGCTCTTTTAGCATCGTGGCCATTTCCATCATCGGTATTTTTGAAGTCATCAAACTCATCCCGAGATATGGAACTATGATTAGGAATATAAGCCATTTCAGATGTAGAATTTTGGGCTTCTTTAAACTGCGAACGGTTTGGAGGAGCTAATCCTGCGAAACAACGGTTTTCGAAGTTAAGTCTTGGGGAAATGAAAGAAAGGGATGCATGCTAAAACCGTAACCACTTGGGTGTTTTTTGGGTTTTATAATCTTTTTCTGCAAAACAACTCGTTAGCGGTTCTTTAGGTGAAAATAATACCAATGCTAGATAGAAGTTATGCTTCCGGTGTCGTTCCCTGCAAAACAAAGAGGTTAGTATTTTCTGTTGACATCAAGGGGAAGCATATATGAATATGCTGCAATTGGAATTATGGCATTTATACGCAGAAACGTAAAAGGGCATGAAGAGACTTATCCTGCGTTGGGTTAATCTGGGGCCGACCTATCCTAGGGTTTACTCTCACGGCTTTTTCGGCATGAAGGTTCCCAAATCTTCGCAATCTACTCGTTTGAGCCCTTTCGATTGGAGCGGATTTGAGTGGTGCGTTTCCTGAGCCATCTCCGGGTAGCAGCCCCATCGAGTCCAGTAATAAGCAACCGACGGGTACGCCTGCAGGAGGAGGTACAATCTCAACATACATTCACATTCATCTTCCTCACCTGTATAGCAAATGATTACTTTAAGGTAAATCAACGCCATTCAATCATTCATTCATTGGACAAAAGGGCACACATTCACACAACAATAAGTAAAATAGGTCAAAATGTTCCCCCCCCGCACGCACAATAACATAGTGTGGGTGGGGGTGGTGGGGGGGGGGGGGGGGGGGGGGGGGGGGGGGGGGGGGGGGGGGGGGGGGGGGAGGGATGATAAAATGTTTTAAGGATAGGATAGCATCAAGATTTAAGCGCGGCTTAAGCCCTCGAATATCCCCAGCAGAGTCGCCAGC